>JAQFXL010000148.1:0-29923 GCA_034693445.1 Edwardzetes edwardsi | reverse complement strand
AATGAGTGTCGAAAGCAATTTATCTCATGTTTGGAAAAGTAGTGAAAAATCGATTCATTAAAGTTGATATTTAAAATGATTTAATCACTTTATTTAACACTTTAATTGACAAACGATCACATATTCTGTTTATTCATTTACTTAACTTTAGTGGAAATTATGAAACATTTGAGTATTAATTTTGGAAATAATCAAAAATCTATGAATCAATGAGTTATTTATTTGTGAAAAACTGCAGACTTTTGTCCGCTTTTGAGTCAAAAAGTAGTTATTTGTAGTCATTGTTCGTCTGCTTTACAGCCGACGAGACTTCACTTCATTTCAAAATCGTCTCTAATTTTGAACAAAATCTCAGAATATTTTGAGAAATATTTTTCAATTTATTTATTTTTCTTAAATATCTTTTCATTAATTACCATAAATACGAGGAATGAGTGGAGACATCAGATATCGGTCTCTTTTTGTCACCGGTTTGTCGCCAGACGTCACCGAAACCGCACTTTTAAACGCATTTTGCTCTTCGGGTGCGATTGTGTCGGTCCGTATTGTCCGCAACAGAGAGAGCCGACAAAGTCTTGGTTATGGTTATGTAAACTTTGTCCGCGAAAGCGATGCCCGAAATGCTCTCAACACTAAGAATTTTATGGAAATCAATGGCCAACAGATTCGTGTGACGGCCGCGCAGTCCAACCCTTGTCTCCGAAAGGTCAACGGCGCCAATATTTTTGTCAAGAATTTGGACAAATCTGTGGACAATAAGCGATTGTATGAAACATTCAAACGGTTCGGGGCTATAATGTCGTGTAAATTGGCTCAAGAAGTGAACGGTCAGAGCAAAGGCTTCGGTTTCGTTCAGTTTGAGTCCCAACAGAGCGCTATCGAAGCCATCATCGCTATGAATGGCAGACAATTGGATGGAAAGATACTCTTTTGCAGTAAATTTCTGCCCAAAAATGAAAGACAAAAGTATATCCGAAATACAATTGAAGTCAAAAGTTATGCCAATATTTATGTAAAGAACTTGAGTCCAGAATTTGATGACAATATTCTGAAGCAATTGTTCGTTGCTTTCGGATCCGTTATTGCGGTTCAAGTAATTCACAAGAATTCAAAACATTTTGGATTCGTTTGTTTCGCAGATTCCGAGACTGCAAACAATGCCGTCAAAGTACTGAACGGCAAACCTTTGCTTAACGGACGGCCTGTTTATGTTAGCCGTGCCATTAGATTGCCTCAGAGGATGAATAGCTCGAATCGTATGACTCAAAAGGGTAGGGAAGGACAAGATGTTTATGTCAAATATTTGGATGATTTCGCTGATGACGAGAAATTGGCGCAAATATTCTCTCCATTCGGACAAATTACTCGTGCGTTGGCTTACACTCCACGCCGCCAGTCCTGGGATTCGTTTGGATTTGTCTCCTTTTCGTCGCCCGAATCGGCACAAAAGGCCGTCCAAGAGATGAACAACACAGTTGTCGCAAACAAACCATTGTTTGTATCGATCGCACAGTCATTAAATGAACGAAACAGGTGTTCGGTAACCAATTCCTCCAACAAACCGAAAGGAATGAGTACCTCTTGGAACCAATCCTTGGAATATCCAGTACTCACACCTTCCAAATGATAGCTCAATATTCTTACGCAAAACGTATGAGAATTGAATTATTAGTAAAGTTTTTGATATTTCCTTAGTTTTTGTATTTCTTTGTATCGACGCTCTCTTTGAGTTGATTTCTATTCAATTATTTTTGTTATTATTTTTTTTTTGAAGTTTTCTTATTTTAAATGAAAGCAATTTTATTATTATTATAAAAAATCCGATTATTTATTATAAACCGAATGAAATAGTTTTGAATTCAATAAAAATATCCAAACTTCTCAAGAATTTGAAGCAAAATATTAATCAAATTAAGTTTGAAATGAAGTTTAAGTTTTAAAACAATTTTAATATTTTCATCGAAATAAGTGATAAAATTCGTGAAATGATTGCAAAAGAATTTTATTCTGTTTTGGGGATTGTCTGCAATGACTGTGATTTGTTTAGTTCTGATTTCAGCCCTCTGAGCGCTTCCACCAAAGAATTCTTGAGATCAGTGTTCGACTCTTTGATGGTTTCGATTAATTGTCGGTTCGATAGTTCGACGCCGTCTCTGATGGCTCTGATCTCAGACTTGAGGGCATCTGTGGTTCGCCTCAATTGAAATACAATTTCAGACAAATCATTGGAAATATTGTCTGAGGGAGGGGTAGGTCTGTATTTCCAGCCCTGAGTCGGATTCCAATCTCTACTCTCATAAACAGGTCTCGAATCGGAATTGGTTTTGAATGGATTGTTCGGAGGGCTCGACATCTGTTTCGGAAAACCAAACGGAGGGTAATTGAAGACAGAGCCCATCGGTGGTTGTTTCACCTGATGGGGAGGCGGTGACCAAAAGCGAGGCTGAAAGGGTCTGCCTTTACAAGCGTTTTGTTGGGTCGACATATCATTTATGATGTTTTCCGGAGCGCAACGAATAACACTTTCACCGAAACGGTACGCCTTTTTACCCATACAACTGAAGTTTTGATTGGGGCTGAACTCAGCCTTTCGTTTGTTGTGAATCATCACAAATGAGTAAAAATAGTCTTAAGATTTACTGATTTTTTATTGATTTCTAAATATTTTTCGAATGAAATTCAAATTAATTCTAAAACTAATCGAACGAATCATTTGTAAGAGAAGTCGCGCTCAGACTCTGAGCCCCAGAGTATCGCAAATCACTTCAAAACTTTATAGAAATACAAATCAAAAGGAATCAAACAATTAGTTGAAAAGAATCGATAATTAACTCATTTACTAGACATGAACTCAGATTTTTTACAGAAATCTTTATTTAAATTGCATTAATATAATACACAACTCTTTTTGAGTCCAAAACATTCTCGATATGACGACCAGACCTTTCAACAACTTGACGACTGATATTTCCATGATATCAAGGCATTCCTGATTCTGATCATGGAAAGTTGTAAAAAGCGGTCGAGTGTAGCTCAAGCGGTAGAAGCGCGCGCTTTGAGCAAAAGGGTTCTGATTCGCGCCCCCGATATATATAATTTAATGTATAATCTATGAAAAAACTTTGATTTGATACCAAATAGAGATCTATGAGATTGATATTTAGTGAGTAATTATAGGTTAAAATCTAGTAAAAAATCTGAGTTCATGTTTAGTATTTCCGATTCAGTTCTTTTTGGTTTAATAAAAAAGAATTCTAGAGAATGCATGCATTGGAGTTAGAGAACTAACAAGAGCAATAATCAATTTATGATTGAGGTTAACAAGATCACGCGCTATCAAACTATTCACTAGTATTGTGTAAAGTATAGTGATTTTTATTCGAACAGAATTTTACAAACCGTTGATCTATTCGTCTATTTGTTAGTCTAAGCAAACAAATCGACTTTCATTTTGTACTTTTCTGTCATTTTCTTCGACCAAATTAAGAGCTAAGCTATGCATTCATTCGTAACTTTATTACTGATTTCTTTGACATTCAATCCTCTTGTCGTCAAATCTGATGTGAGATCACTTTCGAAGTGAAATCAATTTGTTTTGAATAAACTATAACTCATTTTATTTACTCTATGAAGTTCTGTTCAAGATATTTGAATTTCGCCAAAGAAGCGGCCAAAAAGTATAGTAGACCGGATCGAGTGGATTACGCGGTTCCCAATCTTAACTTCATTTCCACCAAAGATAAGCTCTATCTCTACCTAAAAACAATGAACAGCACAAATGAAGAGTGGGTTTACGAATTTGATGCTAGTTGCACTACAGCTGATACCTGTCCCAGAATAGGAGGCGAAAAGACATTCAGTCAAGTATTCTCAGGTTTGAGCAAGTTGAAGAATGTCTTCATTCAGGACGGCTTCACTTATTTCTTAACTCAATCGGTAATTATCGAATTTTTGATGTCTGACTCTATTGTCTGTCTTCTGATGTCTTCTATAGTCACTAAAATGGCTTAAATATGAAAACACAGCCAAAATCGGAGAAATAGATGACAACGACTTCTGGAAGAATGTCAGTCACGCGACTGTCTATGAGTGGAAGGATGACATCAAAACTGTCAAAAGCAGATTCGTTCCGCCAAAATCCCCGAAAGGACCGCCTCGTTATGGCTTCTCATTTGACACTTTTAACGGTGACGGGGCGATAACGGTTGAAGTTCAGGGCAACTATGAGACGGTCAACATTGTCAAGCATATGGATGCTGGAGAAAAGATTTTTGTCAATCTCTATACTTTTGGAGATTATTTGGTTCCCGACGTTTACTATGGATACCTCCCGTTACCCAATGGCGACGACATCTTCAACTTCGTGGCCAAACCGGCCTATATTCGCAAAAGCGATGCGGTATTAAGTCATTTAAATGTTTGGTTTTTCTTTACATTGAAGTCATTGTTTATTTCAGAATCTTTATATCCATCGATACCAAGATCTCAATCAACTCTTTGGATGTGACAAAAAGGCTATTCCCGAAAAGATTCTGACCGATACCCGAGGTGATAATATCTACCCCTCCTATTTCAAGATTTAGTCGACTTTTGTCTAGTTTTGAACATAATTGACACTAAATTCTTCTTTTCATTCAAAGACATTATTTTTTTACTTTTCTTTTGCTTTTTTTATTCAATGATTTTTCTTAGTTTTTAATTAATTTAAAACTTTTTTTTCAAATAATTTCATTACGTTTTCGAATAAAATTGAAATTAAAACAAATTAACAAATATTTTATTCAAAATATTTGACAGAATTTTTAAACATTTATACAATAAATTAGTTTAAAATATATTAAAAGAAGTGAAAAACATATCCAAAAAACCTATCGATTAACAAAAATAGACTAAAATTTACCAAAAATATGATCATGATCAATTTATTACAATTATTCTTAAGACGCAACCAATTAGTCGATTGTTAACGAAAACTATTCAATAAATTTGTTATCAAAAGGTTTGGAATCAATCTATAAATGGATTGATATTTCAAATTGAGTCAGAATTCGGGCATAATTTGGACTCAATTCAAGTCCAGCACTTTTTTGGAGTGAACCGCACTATGATATCACATATGACTAACAATAAGTCTGTCTCCTCTCGCAGTCAATTCACAATCTATTCAATGAATTGGGAGGTATTTTAGGAATTAATTTGAGCTAAGAATCAGAGTATAGATCTTCATCGGTGGCGATGACGTGCAGATTAGAATCAGCAGAATATGGGTCATAGAACTGTCTTCTTTGTCCATTCACTTTGGAAGAAGAACGAGTGGGTGTGGGAGTGGGAGCTTTATATTTTTCAACACTGGTAGCATCAAAATTATCGTATCCCTGAAATCCCAAAACAGGAGCTCCAGTGAAAAAATCCAAATTGAATGGTGAAAAACGATTCGGTTCATTATCATCTTCATTGTTTTGCTCACTGTTCTGTGGGTCAGAGTCATAGTTTTGATGGGTTGGGTGCTCTGACTCTCTTTGGTCAGACTTACGGTTGTCGTTATTGTCGTTATTGTCGTTATTGTCATTATTGTCATTATTATCATTATTGTCATTATTGTCATTATTGTCGTTATTTTCGCTATAGTTTTCTGAGTTGTCGTTTTCGTTAACATAATTGGGAACGACATTAGTGGCCGACTCGTCGTCCGCATAGATTCCGCCTCTGATTACCTCAAAATTTCCGGATCCGAGAATTCCGTACTTTTGTTTGTTCCGACTCTCGTCTGTTGAATAATTTTCGTCACTTCTCTTGTTATCTCTCGAAGAGGACAGAACTGAAGGAAACCTGTTTTCTAAGTCATCAAAGTTGAAAAGAGGTCTAACGTTTCCCTCGTCTGAATCGTGTTCACTGTCATCACTGTCGTTGTCGTCGTGTTCTTCGGATCTGAGCGGGCGTTCATTGAGTGGTACATAACGTGATTCACCAGTTTTTGGTTCGGTTTCCTTAAAGTTAACACTTAATGAAGAACTCGAAGGTTTGTATTGTTTGAGAACAAAACGCCTCTCACTTTCCCGTTTGGGTCGCATTTTTGGATTAACTGAATGACTGTTCTCCTTATTGTTGCCGTCGGGTGCCATAAACCGTCTCATATTCAAAGGAATGTTACCAATCGCTGTTTGAAATGCTGGCGACGAGAAATCATTTGAATGATGGAAATCATCGGACAGTCCTAACAAACGTATGGCTGGCTCTAAGTTTGGTAATGCTATTCGCATAGAATCAGAAACTCCTAGATTATGCACTCGATCCTTATTTATAGGTAATCGAGAGAGTATTTTGACCGGAATCGCAATCTTCATATCAGGTTTAGGTTCGGGCGGTTTGTTTGCCATTAAATTCAAATTTAATTCTGATATCTCTTTTGGTGGATCAGCGAAAACAGGAATACGTTTTCGCTCACTTTTGGCTATATTATAACCTTGGTTATTATTATTATTATTATCATTAGTATTGATATTTTCAATATTCTTATGATTATTGTTATAATTTGTCATTTTTATCAAAGGCTTCACTTTTAGTCTCATGTTTTGATTGCTTTCACTATTGCTTTTCATAACGGGTTTGGAAATTATATCTCTGTATTCGACCTCATCTTTAGTTGACTCACCATTTGTCTGGTCGGCCGTTTCCAGGACAAAACCAGACGCGTCTGCAGAAAGTTCGACGTTGGAGTTGAAGTCATTACTGATACCAATAGGTGGAGGAAACCCCGGGAGTCCATCGTGAAGGATCCGCAATTTGTTTCTGGGTATGCTATCAATCGACTCTGAGGCCAAAGCCGTGTATTCATCGGCACCTGATTTGACTAAATCATACTCTACGTCATAATCTGGCTGAGAGTCGACCACTTTTTGTCGTTTAACACCATTATTGAGAGGAAAGCCCTTCTTTTTACTCTGATCTTTTATGGAGGTATCGCTTGAATGAGTGGCCAACACTTCCCTGACGTGAGAAACGCTCGATTTATTACTAGTGGAGGACTTATTCTCGACTTGCATTTCACGCCTTTCTATTAATACATTGAATAAAAAGTTGTTTTTAATGTTTACTTCGATTATAATTAATTGCATTTCATATGTGATATATTGACAGAAAAAAATGCATTTCAAATGATTTGTCGAAAACTAATCTAAACCATTAATTTCGAAACTCATTCTGTGCTGAAAAGTTTCCGTTCAGTTTTACAATAGCTCTGAAGGATATTAATTATAAACTAATTGATTATTAAAAATATATTAAGAAATCAAATGAAATGCGGAATCATTACTGAAAAACATTATTCATTTATCGTCACATTAGTTGTCTTTTCATTGATTTTTACACAATTTTATTCATAAAATTCTCAAATTTTTCATTAATTAAATTGTTTTGAAAGGTTTTGTAAAATTATGTAATCAATGATTTATTCAATTTTTCACACCTAATGAAATAGGAAATGAAATTAATGGAAAAATTACAAATTTATGTAAGCAATGAATTTTTGTGGCATTAAATGACATAATTATCTTATTTAGCAAATGATAATCAATGACTCAAATTGTCGTTTAATTGAAAAAACTAATCAAACGCTTCATTAGACAACTTTCAGAACTTATTATCAAACGAAAGGCAAAACGAATGAATATATTATTAACTTATAAAGTATTTGATCTAAATTTAAACATCAATCGATTTAAATGAAAATTATTCTCAATTTTAAGCATTTCTTTATCTGATGTTTACGACTATTTTAAAGAGATTTTAATGAAAATGAGCTTAACTTTAAAGCGATGATAATCTTAATCGAAATCAATCGATAAATGAGTTTAAAACTAAGCTTTAGTTTAACCATTAATTAAAATTAGATAATTCTTATCCTCCTTTGCCTTCAAATCCTTATCGAAATTCATTAAATTTTTATTATATTCTGATTCGATGAAAGGCAAGTCATAAATAGTAACTTAGAAGAAAAACGAAACTAATCTATTAAAACTATTTTCTACTGGATTTTTGAAAACTAATTTACAATACAATTGAATAGGTTTTTCGTATTTAAAATTAATGAGAAAAATGTTCCCTTTTTTCGAAATTGACTCAATTTTTTAAACAGATGAATACTTTTTCAGCTGTGACTTTTCAAACAGAGACTACCAAGCTGCTGTTGTGACAAATTCAAATTCAATTGCACAGAATTTCAAGGCTGAAAATCATGGCTTTCGTAAATTGTAGCATATGCAAGGCAAAACATATCTATCTGAAATTCTGAAATGATCTAGATTCTAGAAGCTCTTCCATATTTCAAGATCAGCGACTGACGCAAATTATAATGCAATTTGAACAATGTTCATTTAATTCTTGATGATTAAAATTTGTGCGATAGTCACACGCTCTCAATTCACAAGCTTTTTGAGTGAAGACACTTTAGAGGCAAACTCGAAGAAAAGGCTTTGAATTGTATTTATTGTATTAATTCTGAGAAAATTACAAAAAACTCTTTGATTTACTAAATATAACTTTTGAAGAAAGAAATCGGATTTTATTTCTAAAGACTAATCTAAATATGAAATAAAATGTAGAACTCATTAAATTTGTTTCTGATTCCAATTTGTTTAGTTTTAACTCAAATTCATTGCAAAACACAAAATTTTTTCGCTCGTTATATGAATTTTTATTAATAGTAATCCGCAATCCGTTGCCAGAGGAGGGCAGAGCTCTGGGTTTGAATTGAGTCGGGGTACAAGTGATGGCAAAAGTGATAAAATACTATTAAATAAATTCCCTCAAAACAAAACACAGTATTTTCTATAAACTCTTCTAATTAAGCGTTTATTATCTTCAACTCATTTATTAATATTCGTCAAAAAATTATATCAATTATAAGAATGAATATGTGCTCAGGTTTTGGGCCTAACCTCTAGGCTTGAATCTGAAGATTGACCCCAAATGAAGTTCAAATCAAAAATTCTTTCTTCAAAAATAAAAGACTGAAAATTGACTTTTTATAGAAAATATCTTAAAAATCAAAATAATTGATTTCATATTTCGATAATAATCTTGTAAATCGATAATAAAGTCATTTGAGAAATGAATTTTAAAAACTTTTCACAAATAAATCAACTTTTTTATGATCAAAATTTCAGATTAAATGGAAATACCTTTTGCTTTGATAGCGGCCACAGTCGTGATGACAATTCCAGCAGCGATGACAGTGAGCACAAGAACTACTTCCCACTTATTCCTGATCCGCATTTTTCTGCGACCAAACTCTCTCCGGTCTCTCGAATGCATTTTGACCGAGGATTCACTCAAACACTAGATTTAAATAATATAATTGAAGAATTTGATGAAAAGTGTTCTGTCATTCAGTCCAAAGCCATTGTTTTGCACTCCACATCTCAACACAACTTTTTTGATGAGAATCCGTTAAATCGAAACCAATATTAGTTTCAATTGTCAACTGTTTAATAGATTGTAAAAAAGGTTTTGACAATTGTTTTACACGAATATCTACTGTCGTCTGTCGAAGAGCTGGCAATAGATTTGAGGCAAAGAGCTGTCTGTTGTCGCAAATGAAACATTTATTGAACCATAACTTTAGGCACAAATTTCAATGCAAGCGTATCCTAACTCAAGAACTCATTACAATATTTCTAAATGAAGTTCAAAAAAGAAATATTTACAAAAATTTAGTGAAAAATTGTCTCATCAGAGGTGACAAAACATTAACTCTATTTGACTTCATTTCCATCGCTTTGGGCTAAAGAAGTGCGGAATTCATACCGATATTCATATTTTGTATTAAGAGAATTTGTGTTATTGTTCATCGAACCAATACCTGAGCTGAAGGCTATTCCTTAAACTCTGTTAGATTTAATGTTAAAAATGTATTTTACTGTAAAAAACAACAAAAACTTATTATGAACTTCACTGAATTGAGGCAAATGTCAAACTGTTTAAGATATGATTCCTGTTTTCTTGCAGTAAAATCAATAAACAAAGAACTGGTGATCAGAATATTTCACTCAATAAAAATAAATGAAAAATCTATGAATAAGTCTTTAATTACAGGAAGTCTTTGAGTTGTGCTAACGGTTCGAATGAATTGTCAAATAATTACTGATTGAACCAAAAGACCAAACAATAGTAATAATCGGTAAATGGTATGGAAAAAGTTACAAATCAAAAGATAATCAGAAAATTGCTTTTTTGCGCAAAAAGTTATCAAAAGATGATATAAGAAGTCATAAAAACACGAATAAAAAAATAAAGAAAACATTTCTTACTTTTAATCAGAAAAATAAAAAGTCGCGAAAAAACTTTGAAACAGTTATAAAACAATAATTTTGTGACAAAAAACAAATACAAACAAACTTTTTTGCGATTATATGAAAGAACCGGCAAATGATTGCAATCCAATTGATCGGAACGAGTGTTTGATTGCACTTATTCTCTAAGACTCAATGCTTTCTCATTTCATTTAAAAATAACCGAAAGCTTTGTAGACTTGCTTAGCATTTAATTAGCCTTAAATAAACTGCGAGTAATACTCTAGTTACTAGAGTCTAGTAAAATAGTAATACTTTATTTTGAGCCCAAATTAATTCCTATTCGATGGTAATTCGATATAAAAATACGGGTCAGAACTCAAAGCCTTTATTTTCACTCTTTTATTAATGATTTGGTTTTGAAAAGTGAACGAAATATTAGTTTGAACTCAAACTCTTCAGACAATTAAAATTAATTTATTCAATGACTTCAATCATATTCTTGTAATTAAATGACCACTAATTCTATGGAGTCTCAAAACTAATGATTTTAATGACTTATTTTAGAAATTGTTTGCAATAATTTTGGCTCGAAATTAGTTTGATAAATATTGTAGGAAATTATGTTCTAGATCATTCACTCTTCAATGGAAATCAGTTTTTCGTTGTTATACTCTCTTAATGTTTATTGAATGATAGCTTTAATACTTTTGCGTCAATTAATTCATCATTTATTTCAATAATAATCAGTTGAATGAAAAACAAAGACAAAAATGATAAATGATTTTAATATAGTTTTGATTAAATATTATTTTTACTCATTTCTCTCTTTTCATATTTTCCTTCAAATTTGGAAAATAAGATTTTTTGGCAAATTTTTGATTTTCATTTGATTTATTAATTACTGAAAATAATTGGTTAGACTCTAGGTTTGGATTATTTATATAATTTATTCAGATATCAGTCAAACAATAAATTTCCAGAAATTCAAATATAAAACTTAAGATAAATAATTCTTTTCTTGGATTTAATAATCAAAAAATTACTGAAAAAGTTAATGAGGGTAATTTTGAATGCATGATAAAAATGAATCGCACCGTTGGTTCCGCTGTTCTTTTAAAATCTATTCATCACAACAATAATGACTATTAATCGGCAAACCTTTCATTTATGGTTTGTAAACAATTGTCTTCTATACAAGATTTTAATAAAGCTTGTCAATTTCATTCAATGATTCTTTTTTATCAAGGGCAAATTGAATCGTCTGCTATTATAGTGACAAACATGTCTTAATGAATCTCTCTCTCTCTCTCTCTCTCTCTCTCTCTCTGTCTCTCTCTCTCTCTCTCTCTCTCTCTCTCTCTCTCTCTCTCTCTTTGTTACTTCCCTAAGAAACCACCAAATGAACTAGTTGAATTCAAATTTTTTGGTCAAATAACTCAAAAGAAAAGAGTTTGTTATTAATGATATTTTTGGTGGCGATTGTGGTTTGAAATTTCAAAAAATTATTGTCAACTAAAGTGACCGTAAAATTGTAATCATATCCAAAGAGTCAGACAATTAACTCTTTTGTAAGAATGTATTCACTGTTTAGAATCTAAACTTTAGAGGATTAAAATATTCGCCAATTATTCTAATTATTGGTTATTCGGGCGTAAAATCTGGTGAAAAACATATATCACTCAGAAATCGATTTCAAACAAAATCAAAAGAGAAGTTAATTTAAACCAATCATTGGAGCGGATAGTTTCCAAACAAGATTATATTCAAAGTATTATCTCTCAAACACTAGAATTCAATCCAATCACACGATATATCTCTCAAATTATCTTCAAAATGAAACCAAAGACAAAAAAAGTGAGTAATTAAAGTTTAAATTACAGAGAATTCTAGTTTCAGTGCAATAATGGAATTTTCGCAAAAGTTAGCCATTTTTTTGTTGAATATCTCTCACAAGAGTTTAATTTCCAAATTTTGATATTTTTTCAACCCTTCAGGTTTTAACTACAGTTATATTTTCTTTTCAGGATTGGAATGGGAAAGATGTTTGACCTATGGAATGCCAATCAGAAGCACACAGGTCTACCAAAGTAGAATTTAGCCTCGATTTTAAGAGCAAGTTCGATTTAGAGTATAGTATTGACTGTATTGACCTTTTGGCCAATTTGTGACAATTAATTGAAAAAATATTTGTAAATAAAAATCAATTTATTTGATTAAAAGTTAAGAATTATAATAATAATAGAAATATATATATATTTATAACTTTTGAAAGAAATGATGAGTTGTTTATTGATCACAGAAGTGATTGATTGCGCGATGAATTCAATACAACACCAATTCGTTGATTGTTTTCATCGTTTGAAATAAATGATAAAAAGCGGTAAATATCTAATCAATTATTACTTTCTTCGTCGCCAATAGTTTTAAATAAAAACTTATTGTAAATATATTTCGGAGTAAAGTCTTAAACGAATTGCTTTCCGTTTTCTGATCCCATGTCTGAAAAATATACTTTTTATGGCACTAATTGTTTAATTCGCATAAAAAATATTTATATGAATTTAAATAAAACTTTTTGGAGAATAAATCCAATAATAAAATACTTTCAGAAGAAAAATTGGTTCGACTTTTGCTCCCAATTTATGAAAAGCCCTAAAGATTTGGTAATTATTGAGAATTTCGATAATTTTCGACATTTAAACGCATTTTATTAAATGCTTCCGTCTTAAGAAAGTCTACTGTTTTATAGACAGTGGACGCAGAGGACAATGTATTTGGCGTTTGACTGGTGTTTGTCGACAACTCTTTGTTAGACAAAGTCGAACCACTCCTTTGATGGTTGTGTTCGTTTGGTGTTCGCGGACTCTGAGAGTTGGAGTCAGAGTCAAGATCTAAGTCAAGATATTGTATTTCTGAGCCGTCGTAGGGACGAGGACGAGGAGGCGGCACAACTGACCCCTTTGACTGCAATCGATAAGCGATTAAAATATTTGAAAACTGATATAACGAGTAATACCTGTTGCGAGTCATCGTTTGAAGAGTTACGTCGACTTCCGTTTCCATTATGGCTTACATCGTCTTCAGAAGTGGACGCTTCCCGATTGTGTTGATATTGTCCGGGCACTCGAGAGGGAATTCGTGGAGGAGTGCCGTTCAAAGTGACGTGAGATTGTCCTGAAGTTCTGTTTGATTCATACAAATGATAATAAGTAAAATCAATTCAATTGATGACAAAATCAATACAAACCCGGGTTTTCTAAAACTTCTTTTTGTGGGCGCGCTATGAATGCGAGTTAAAGCGGGCGGAGGTTGTAATTGAATGGTCGCCGTCTTCGTTGTTGGTGAAGGAAGTGCTGTATTACTGGTGTCGCTGTCAGAACCTTTACGACGTGGCTTCAGATTTCTGTTTATAGCCGGCGGACCGAAAGACTGACTGTTGGGTAAGGAACTAGAAATCGGCAGATTGTTGTATGTGGCTGAGTTTGGTGTGAGTGGACTTCTATCTGCCTGTGCCAAGTCATTGTTGGTAATGAAAGCATTTGTGTCCTCAGCACCTGAAGAAAGGGTTGGCCGGTATTCGTAATTGAAGACCGTTTCTTTGTTAGTAAAATATCCGGGCGGGGCGTTGGTATACGAGTGCTTCTTGGAGTCTGACCTCCGTGTCGATCGGTCGAAAGCAATGGGAACGGTGGCGTTAATAAGTTCTGTGCCGTCGACAACTGATGTCGTCTCTGAAACAGTATTCATTCGGGGAAAGTCATATAAATCATCGGGAGATTTAGGCGAACAATCACTTAATGAATAAGCCGGGGGTCGACTCATTGTCGACAGCGTTGGGCTGTCGTTATCTGGCTTTAAGTTGTGTTCGACTGCTGTAATGGGGACGTCATATAACTGGGAAACGTTTGGAAGAGATGCACAGCTCTCTGACTTGTTCTTTGATTTCCTAAGACTGGGAGGCTTTGGTGGGCGGGGAGGGGGCTGTGCACTACTGTCAGTGCTTTGGACAGAATCTCTATTGAAATCACTGCTGAGCGGAGATGAAGACCTTTGAGTCTCAAACCCGGAATCATTTACACTGCAATGTTTGGCCGATACGTCGACTGCGTTACAGCTTCTGACCGAAGTTCGGGTCACATCATTTGAGTTGAAAATGTGAGAGTCGGGAGAATCACCCGGATATGTCTTCCAATTCGGTAGGGGAGGCGCCACTACTGTCGAGTCTATTGATTTACGAACAAATCGCGATTCTTTATTTGAGGCACTTTTGGGTGGTTTGGGCACACAGTCTAACAAATTGTCTGTCAAACCATTGTTTGTCTCTATTGAGTCAGTCTGAGGATTGAGTTGACGCGGGATATCATAACACTCGTCAGAGACGGCTTGACTCGATTTCGAAGGCAATGACGGCACGACATCGATATCTGTGAGACTTCCGTTTATGGGACGACCCGTATGGCACTCACTAATTGGGATATAAGGACCGGACGGCCCTTCAATGTGCGTCACTGCGCGACCATTGGATGAGGTCTTCGAATCGTTTCGCGAAAGACTTTTGGCGTTATTTTTGGAGATATTCTTCGAGTTATTCATTGAGTTGTTTATTGTTTCGGAATTTTTATTTCGATTCAAAGTATTTGTCGAACAATTCGATGAAAGGGTAGAACTCGAAGTCGGCACTGAAGTAATGGTTGTCGAAGAGCCAGTCTTCGAAGCCGAGGTCAGTGTATTATTGGCTGAATTATTATTATTGTTAGCACTGACCACAGACTCCTGACTGGGTTGAGGGGAATATCTGTCGTCCTGTCCCTCTTCGACATGAATTTTGAGTCCACATACAGAACAGATACATTCCACCCATTTATTCATTTCGGTTTCACTTTTGGCCACTAAATAGAAGGTACGCTTTGAAGTCCGGACATCAAACATGAACTGAAAGTTTTCTTTCCTGCTCTCGAGTTGAAGCCCTGCGTCGACCTAACGGTGCGATAAAACACAACAAAACCAGTAATTAGTGTCAACCAAACAAAAAGAAGCCATAAATAAATGGATTACTTGTTCGCATTGATCCAAATCGATAACTCCTTTCAGTTTCCTTTTAGTAGAGTCCGCATAATATTCGAGCACATACTGGCCCGGGATCTGGCCAGAGAGCCTGAGCACAAACCAACGGCGCCGCCATTTCTTTAGTGATTCACACAAATTGTGGAGAAAAATAACACAGAAATTAGTTTAATAGTTGACTCAAACCATGAAAAACACAATTAGTTGATATAATTAGCCAACAGTTTTGATTCGGGTTCAGTTCATAACAGTATATGTTTTTTATGCTAATTAGCAATACCTGTCCCTAAAGCTATGCAATGCTATGTAATAATTCGCATTAAAGACCAGTTTTGCAGACTTTGTTGGCCTGAATTACAGCTCTGCAACGGATTTAAACTTTTTTCACTTCAAACAATTGGTTGACTTTTAATATAACATGACTTTTATTACAGGTGTTATGCATTACACAAATAATTGTAGCATTCCTTTCAAATAAGGGTTATTATCAACTGATGATAATTAATAATCACATTTTAATTATATTTAAGACAAGTTGAAGAATGAGATGAAAATCAAAGCAATAGAAGGAATGGAAGATAGTTTGGATGAGTCACACATTGCAGACATGCGAACATGAATTCCATCCAATAGTTGCTCATAAAAAGTGGTAAAAGTAATGAATAATATGAGAAACACTTCCATTAATTTAAACGTTAATTGAATTACAGAAAAGCAATCGCTTTGAGTGTGTTTTCAAATAAACATTTTTTATTAATTTAGAGAAAAGTAATGAAAATTTCGCACAAAAACAGAGCATAAAATTCAATGCAATTTCAGTTTTAATACATTTAATAGCGTTAAACGCAAAAAAAAACAAAATTCAATTGAATTTTTGGGCGGCTTTCAGTTGCGAACTCGATGTGTGGGTGTAATAATCATCGCTGGAGCACAGGACTAATCACAGGCTAACGGTCCCGTTGTGGCAAACATACATACACTTGGTTGAAATAATTTTATCATTAGTTTTGGTATCGATTTCAGTGAGAAAATCACTCGCTCTATAACATCGATTTGAAGGCTGAGTGCCGGCCATAAAAACTATTGAAATGCTTTTATGTAACTTTTTGCCATAGTTTTTGTCTAATAGTTCTCTTATCAGTAATTCTTGTGATTGCTATTAAAAGTCAGAAGTTTTGTTTGCATTTGTTTGTGAAGTTTGAGAGCATAAGACAGGAAAACGGATAAAATTACTTCTAATAACTTATTAATTGCTTTTTTGATATTACAGCGAATGGATAGAAAAGACTGAATACTAACTCCAATTAAAACAAACGGTTCGACTGTTTCTCAACTGATTATTATTATATCAATTGAGTGAACAGACCTTCAAATTAAAGCAATGTTTTTCTAATCAAAAGAATTTGAATGCATTGCAATTGTGTTGTTATGCATACAATCAACGAAAGCCTATTCAAAGCAAATTCAAAGCTTCTGTTGTGAGCCTATCGTAAAGTTAATTGAAATTTAATTTAAATTAGTCTAAAAAAATATATAATAAATATAAAGCAAATAAATAGAGGGTTTTTGTGTCGGACTTTCCACACATACAACAGTAATATAAGATTTGGAACTCAAGGCCGAGAACTCAATGTATTAACCAATTTATGGCTTTTTTGCGTTCAACTGTCGGCTCAACAAATACTGAGAATTGCATTCAATCGCTGCACAAATCAATTGATTTCAATTGACATCAATTCTAATGAACCCAAACATTATTTTTGCGTTAAGAAGAAAAACAAAAAAAATTAGTGACTAAACCATATTTGAAATCAATTGACAATAGCTTTCGATATTCAATACTTTCATTACTCGATTACTAACTAATTATCTGATAATCCATGCAATCAATTGATATGAACTCAAATGACTAAAGAGTTAAAAACCCAATAAAATCGATCGATTGATAAAACAAAAGGTCAAAGACATTAACCGATTGATTGCTAGATAATTGTTTGATCATTTAGATGAGTAATGTTATCAAAGTATCACTCAAATGGTTGCTAGAAAACAATGTTTGGCTAATTGTACAGAAGATAATCACGACTTAAACAAATCTAATGTCAGATGACTTACAGTTTTCCAGATCTTTTCTGGAGGCGATTTTGTTAGCCATCCCTCACAGACCACACCATTTGACTGATTTATGTTATTATTGTTGTAAATATTGTTCGAAGTCTGAGTTGAATCCATTTGTGGTGATAGTAGTTGTGGTGAATGACAATCACTTCTAACTAACTTTGAATTTGCGCTGAAATTAATTAAAATCCTAATTAAAGACAAGATTTTCAATGAAATTGCGATCATATGATCACATATTGAGAACCAACTATTCGAGGATATTTAAAAGCTGTAGAAAACAACAACAAAAACAATTACCACTTATTGAGGGATCCATTAATTGAATGAGAAAATCGTCAAAAACAAGAGAAAACAAATGCGATCGAAAAACAATTATAAATAAATGATTGTATTTAAAGACACTAATTGTGGATCAATTGATTGTGCGATTAGTGATGCTTTTGATGGTATATTTCAGACATATTTGAGACGATTTAATGGACTCATTCACTATTGAATGGCATTTGTATTGAGAATATACTGAATATAAAATGATATGAATGTAAATAACTTGTTGTATGCGTTCAATAGAGAGTCAAACACTCACTCAATAGCACAACCATTGAAAGGCAGTCAATACTTGAGTCGACTCTCGCTATACATTCAATAGACTCTTCCGATTGCATACTATTTGAGACATACCTCTGATCTGTTGTCTGGTAAATCTCTGAACACTGACTCTCGATAATCAGTGAACAAACACTTAATTTCTCGTAAATAAAGGATTAGCTTTTCGCAGGAAATCGATTAGAAATTAGGTATTGCTTTTGGAAATGGACAGTCATATTAAGCCCAAGTTCATATTTTGGTTAATATTTGATCCCAACTTAATTTAGAGTCAATTCACTCAAAGTTTTAGTAAACAAAACCAATGCGTAAATTCAGACTTAAATATATTTCTAATAAATAAATGCAATTTTAAGGGAATTTTCTTCAAATTTGTTCAATAATTTCAATCAATTGGTTTCATTAAATATTAATAATTGGTTTAATTGGACAGACATTAGAAGTCGGAAATTGATTACAAAAATGGGTTTAATAAGAGAGAGATTAGAGCTTTTAGTTCAAAATTCAGAGCAGAAATTCCTGATTTTTTGCGTTGAGAGGAGAAAAAGCTGAGACTTTAACAGAGATTTTGCGCAAAAGCAGAGAAAACACTTCACTAATAATAATAATAATAATAACAATATTGAGAAATATTTGGATGCAAATCAAGCCTTAATTTTGATTAAATATTTTCAATGAATTGAAGACTTAAACAGTGATTATATTTTGGGATGAGTTGACACAAAACAAACATCTTTTACAATGTTTTCAAAGCAATATTTCTGACAATTTTTTGCTGACTTTTGTCTGTCTTTTCGTTTTGTTTTTTAAATGACTGAAAAAGCGCTAAACTATTCATTCAATTAATGGTTAATATAATGGAAATTAAAACCATATTTTGTGATCCAATCTACAGATCTGTATCTTAATTGAGATAATAAATTGCTTTCAATGATGAGAAACGATAAAACATGTCTTGATATCAATCTAAAGATTAGTTGATAAGTGAGGTGACAATCAATCGATTGATTGCATAATTCGAAGAATGGATTGCTTTTGATATTCGGTCTTAAGATGGGCTCAAATGCGTCAGTACTTCAATGGAGATGTAAGACATGTACCTATTATTTGAATCCAACCGAACGATCGACTTGTTGTTCGTGTGGCCAACGAAGGCAGACAGACGTCGAACCACTGGTAACAGACAACTGTTGGAAAGACCCGACTGCCACTCCACCGAACGGGTCAACTCCCCAGTTGTCGGATGAGTCAGTGGTTGACATTTCAGATAAGATATTGGACGAGAATTCGGATCTGCACTTTGAAGACAATCACTTCGGTGTTTGTGAAGACCACATCCAAACGGACAGCACAACAGACCGGTAATTAAAGTCATACTCACTTTAAATACCAAATTATAACTCGATTTCGATGTTCACTCATAAAACTTAGTGTCGAATGACTTATGAAATGCATTTCAAATAAGATATGTTTTAGTGAATAAAAATTGTCATAAAAGCAAACATTAAATTTTGTCCCACTTTTTGATTACATTTACTCTAATTGTCTCATTTGATTAGCACTTCCAACGATAAGACTGCCGGAAACTTGAACTCAACTTTTTATTTATACAAATTTATCACTACATTAATGAGTCATTTAATGAAATGAATTTCACTTCTCATTAATGCATTGAAAATATTGGAAACTTTGACTCAAAAATAATTGACTGCAATATCTTAGTAACAGTTTATCTGCAAAACTATTAACTATTAGTTTGTTTTCCACAATAGAGCTATGATTTTGTAGTTCGTTATCACAACTGTGAATGACTATAAATGTGGTTAAATTGGCGTAAAGTCACAAATGCAGTCCATCTGATAACAACCCGTACTCTTGAGCTGTCATTGTATTACATATTTCCAATGAAATATTTATTTTCGCATTCAATCCATTATTTAATTCAATTAGTTTTCGATGTAATGAAAGTCCATTGAATTGTTGCTATGAATGAGCTCTGAATATATTCTCTAATCAAACAAATGGTTCATTTAGTGGTAAATTTTCAGTAATTTATTGACTATTATTCGATCGCATGATTGGAGTCAAACAGTATTCTCCCCCTAAAAGTGTGGTTCTTTGGTTTTATGACTAAAACAATTCCAGAATCCAATTCAAAGTCTAAAAACAATGACTAAAACTTGTATTGAATTTCAGGTTCAAAATAATTCTATGTATAGATTCCGAATGCAATACATCTGTTTGAATGTCATTTCAAATGACTGTCGACTTATTTAATGCATTCATCGGATTCCTATGAAATTATTAATCAATTAACAGTTCATTGAATTAATGACAACAAAAACTGTATATTAATTGGAAATTAAGACTATTTTTATTCATTACTCGTAATTATAAAACAATCAAATGTAGAGTACATTCACCTCTCAATATATTAATAGTTTATCGAACACTCAATTTATTACTGAATGACACTTACTTTGCAAACAATTACACAAAAGTTTGTCAAAAGAATAACATGAAGAGAGAAAGAAAGAAAGAAAGAAAGAGAGAGAGAGAGAGAGAGAGAGAGAGAGAGAGAGAGAGAGAGAGAGAGATGTCAAAAATTAAAGCAAACATTAAAATAATGACAAAATAGTACCACATATTGGTTGCCATTAGAGACACTTCTTTGTTATTAATCTGTGTTTTTTCTCTTTTATTCAATACTCGAAGTGTTGAAACGCAGTCCGAAGACAAGCAGTTGGCGTATAAGCGGTCGAACAGCAATTCCAAAGATAGTGATGACCAGGAATTACCCTCCGATGACCGAAATCAGCGAAAGAAGCATTTCGATGGCTATCTGAAGACTGCGCCGTCTTTTGTCAGTTGCATTCGAACGATAAGATTCAAAAGGGATCCAATTGACGGCCAAACAAACTTCTTGGAGAAGACTTTCGTTAAATGCATTGGAAAGAAGAACCAGAAGTGGTTGTGTCCGACCTGTGGTTTCCGAAACATATCGACCTGTTCTGAGTGCGGGCACTGCCAGAAGAAAACCAATTCTCAAATCACGAGTCAATTAAGTACAGAATCTCAGAAATCAGTGCCAACTAAAGACACAGAATGGAAGTGCCATAAATGCCAGTTCTCTAATCGTGAGAATTGCTTCAAATGTATTGTTTGTAATTCTTTGAGACTTGAAATCGATTTGTTTAACAAAACCAAAACAACAATCAATTCGAGTATCGCTTCCATTGTTTCTCCAATTCATTTGGCGAACTCTCGAATCGATAAGAATTGTTGTCTTTCGATAGCGAACAAGTGGTTGTGCTCTAAATGTA
Organism: Edwardzetes edwardsi; assembly: GCA_034693445.1. Taxonomy (NCBI): domain Eukaryota; kingdom Metazoa; phylum Arthropoda; class Arachnida; order Sarcoptiformes; family Ceratozetidae; genus Edwardzetes; species Edwardzetes edwardsi. The sequence continues at coordinate 8,517 of JAQFXL010000148.1, read as the reverse complement.
AATTTCCAAACATCCCTTCCTCTACCACTTGTATCATATGTGAAGATTGTCGTCAATTCATTCCAATATTCGATAAGAAAACAAATCCACTGCCACTCAAGAACTCCAATAATGTAAGAGAAGCTAAATTTAAGGAACGTCTCAAAAGGCATGGCTCTGAGGGTTCAAATGGAGAGCAAAATGATATATTCATTCCCGCTCTGGAAGAATATAATCAGAAACACTTAGTCAACAATATTAGTCGAGCGCCAGTCAGAGTCAAGAGAAGCACTTCATTCAGTGAAGTCACTTACGCTCTAATTGGTGTCCAAAAGAATAAAGTCTTGAAAGCGAATCAATGTTTGCAAAAAGAAAATTCTGTCAGCTCTGGCACCGACTCGACCGGCAGTCCTTCACATCCGACAAGTAGTTCAACAATGACTGACGAAAATGTTGTGGATCTCACACAAGACGATGAGATGACTGAACCGTCATCTAACTGGTCGTGCAATCACTGCCCATTCGCATCCAATAGCAATGACTCATCTATTTGTGAGATGTGCGACAGAAGACGTTCTGATCATAACCTTAACACCAATTCATTGAACGCTCAAAGACTTCAATCAATTGTTTTGAACAATAATTTAATAAATACTTCAAATAATAGTCAAATAATTCGAAGCAATAAATCGAAGTCAAGTTCACAGCAAATAATCTCAAACTCAATGCTGTCCAACGGCTGGACATGTATTAAGTGTACTCTCATTAACTCATATGAAGATAACTTTTGCACTGCCTGTGGCGGCTCCAAACTCAACAGCACAACCGGCAAGAATTTCTTAACTCTTAAGCCAAATGAAAGTTGGGTTTGTAGTCTATGTACTCTTAGGAACGCCATTGAAGTCACTGTTTGTTCCGTTTGTAATCATAAAAGAGAAGATTTAAGGAACAGCTCCATCTCTATCATTGAAGACAGCGATGAGGAAGACATTCTGGTCATTAGACCCAACTCTTCAGCAAATTCTGCTCAAAGACGAGACCTGACCCGAAACAAGTCTCTATGGGAGTGCAGTGCCTGCACTTATTTGAACCCAAGCGCCAGATATAGCTGTGAAATATGTCAACAATCAAGAAGTGTCCTCACTTTGAGACCTGATTCGGCACATCTGAACACAACGAGCTCTTCCTCCCGATGTGATACCAATACCTTATGTCACGGCGAGAGTGAACTCATGGAAACACTTCGAAGAATTGAAGAAAATGAAGCGCGAAGTCGTTGGGATCATATCGTGAGGTTCTGTCGGAGCAGTAAAATACCTTTCGTTGACGACTCCTTCCCTCCACTCCCAAAATCACTTTATTATAACGCAGAAGAAATATCAAACAACCATAACGTTACGCAATGGCTCAGACCTCAAGATATCAAAAGTGACGCCAATTCGAGTGTCAAATGGGCTGTCTTTCGAACACCTATGCCTTCAGACATATCGCAGGGAATTCTCGGCAACTGTTGGTTTCTGAGCGCTTTGGCTGTTCTGGCAGAGAGATCTGAGCTTGTCAAAAGAGTAATGGTTACCCGTGACATATGTCCTGAGGGCGCTTATCAGGTCAGACTCTGCAAAGACGGCAAATGGACAACAGTTTTGGTCGACGACTTACTTCCATGTGATTCGAGGGCACATCTTATCTATTCTCAGGCAAAACGCAAACAGCTTTGGGTTCCTCTCATTGAGAAAGCTTTGGCTAAATTGCACGGATGCTATGAAGCACTGGTATCTGGTCGAGCCATTGAAGGGCTTTCTACATTGACAGGCGCTCCCTGTGAGTCCATTCCACTTCAGTCAACTAATGTTTCACAAAATGACGAAGGGATTGACGAAGACTTCATTTGGGCCCAACTATTGAGTTCGCGCTCCGCTGGCTTTCTAATGGGTGCCTCCTGTGGGGGCGGGAATATGCAAGTCAATGACAGTGAGTACCACGCGGTTGGTCTGCGTCCCCGTCACGCCTACTCTGTTCTCGACGTACAGGATATCGAAGGCATTCGTTTGGTTCGATTACGCAATCCGTGGGGACACTACTCATGGAAAGGTGACTGGTCTGACACATCCACTCTTTGGACTCCTTCACTGCGCGAACAACTCATACCTCACGGCGCTGGTGAAGGAGTATTTTGGATGTCATTCCATGACGTTCTTAAATATTTTGATTGCATCGACATCTGTAAAGTCAGGTCTGACTGGAATGAGATCAGACTTCAGGGGGTTTTACCCTCCAATGCTTTCGACACCGAAAACTTGGCAATCGTTGAATTCACTGTCGTTGAGGCCACAGAACTTGAGTTCAGTCTTTTCCAAGAGGGACAGAGAAGTGCTGAGCGCTCACAAAGAAGTCAATTAGATTTATGTGTTGTCATCTTTCGAGCGGCTGACCCATCGAATGGTGTCGTCGGAAAACTCGTCAAACATAGCAGACGTCAAGTCAGAGGTTTTGTCGGCTGTCATGTGATGTTCGAACCGGGAATTTATGTCATAATATGTTTAGCTTTCAATCACTGGCAGACCAGTAAGTCTTCATTTTTATGGATTGACATTTGATTTTCAACTAATTATTGCAGGCATTGAGAGTATAGAGCACTACCCCAAATTCCTTCTGGCTCTCCACAGCTCCAAACGACTCTTAGTTGAAACGGTTTCCCCCAACAGTTTCATATTAGCCGACTCTATCATCAATTTGACCCTTTCTAAGGGACAGAGACATGAGGTATGTCTTAAACTGTATAAACATCGTCATTCAAATTAACCAATACATTCAATTTAGGGTCGGGAGGGTATGACTGCATACTACTTAACCAAAGGCTGGGCCGGTCTGGTAGTAGTGGTCGAAAATAGATTCCATGACCGATGTATTCAAGTTATCTGTGATTGTTCTGAAAGTATTAATGTTGTGTCGACCAGAGCTACACTCAGGACCGTAGACAGCATTCCCCCTCTGCACAGGTATATCAGTTGATTCAAATCTAATTAAATTTAAACTTTTGTCTTCAGACAAGTGATAATAGTGTTGACACAATTGGAGGGCAGCGGAGGCTTCTCTATATCGCACCGACTGACTCATCGCGTCTCTTATACGGGTGGACTTCACGACTGGGGACCGATCGGCACTAGTCATGTGCCGTCTGTTGATAGAAAAGTATTTGGACTACACTCTCCCCGTCCTCTTTAACCCCATTTATAAATTATAATGTATTTTAGTTTTAAATTTTAAATTATATGTAAATTAATGTGATTTTCGTCTCTAATCTCAAATTGAAAACACTTTTTAATCACTGAAAAGATTGATATAAAATCATTGCAAACACCGGTCTATTAATTACCAAATTATTTATTTATAATTTCATTTAATAATTAAAATCACTTTATATGTGAAAAGTTTCACTTAATTTGTTTGCATTTTTTCATTAAACGATTTTTCAATTCCCTCTGCTTTTCTTGAAATGACTTCTTTTTCTTAGTCTTAATCTTATGCCTAACCATCATAAATGCCTTATTCTTATTGATTTCCTTCTTGTTTTTGCTCGAAAACGGATTCTTTTTGCCTTTCTTGGCGCCAAACTTGTCTCTTCCCTCTCGTCCGGAGCGGACAGTCTCTAAACGCGACTCTTTATCTGATTTACGTTTTTTGTAAGTCCTTTCGATGGCATTCAATGAAACAATTTCTTTAGTTTCGATCATTTGATTCGCATTTTCCATTTCCTCACTTTTTGACATTTTATTGAATTTTCGCGGTTTTGCGGCTGAGATCTGTTTCGACAATTGAATTGATTTTATTTTACGGAACTCCTCCTGCGTTAGAATACGTGAAGACGTTATATAAGCCGCTTTTTCTTTTGGATCTTCTGGTAATGTATTCTCAGTTTCTTCGTCTTCAATGGTTTCATAAGAGTCATCCACATTGTCTTCATCTTCGCTATGACTGACATTAACCCATCCTTCACTGCCATCACTCATATCCTCATCGCTTTGGTCGCCATCGCTATTCTCTTCGTCATTAGAATCAGCAGATTCTTTGAGAGTTTCGGCCCCGTCGACAAAATCGGGTGCAGACACTTCTCCATACTGTTTAACCCTGATTTGAACGTTAGCTTCAGTTGGTTTGGATCTGTCCTTCTTCTTAAGCAGATGGGGATTCTTAAGTCTGAACAACTGAATTAAAGACTTGGAGGCCATCGACACGTTCTTATCTCTGTATGTCTTATATTCTACTAAATCTTGGAGTAAGTCTTCACTCATCACAAGTGGACACCTACTGCACAGTTCTCGAATGGAATTGAGTCCGACGGCCATCACTTCACTTGAATTTCGTTCCGACACAAAGTTATTGGCGATTATCTTAAGAACCGGTTCCAAAACATCGGGAGGAACTAATTCGTGTGCAGCCTGTGCTGTGTATTGCAATATTTTGGTCACTTCTCTCTGATGTGGTTGAATGAACCGTTGAAGGTATGGATAGAAGTTGAGAAGAATGAGTTCATGAATGCCAACCAAACGGGAGATTAAGTTCATAACCATTAGTTTCACTTCAAAGCGTTCATTAAATGTTTCCAATGATTTGAACAGCTTTTCTGCCATTGACTGCGGATCGTGTATCAGATGGATGGCCGAAAAGTTGAATGAAACCGCCTTTTCCTTCCTTTTAGTCTTCTTCACTACTTTTTTGGTCCTTTCGAGAAGTTTTTTGCGTTTTTTAGTCTTTTTATTAACCCTATTAGCCATCGCCACTTCCATTGGCGTCGGATTATTGTCCTCATCTGAATCGCTTTCATCAGAATCTTCTTCGACCTCATCCTTTCCCAAAAAGAAAGTCAGTGACGTCACTAATATCTGTGCAAATAATAAACGAATGAATCGAATGAAGGGTCAGAATATGGGTTTACTTTAGTAATCTTTGAGAAACACGAGTTTGCGATCACATTAACAGTTTTGGGGTCTTTCCAGACATTCTTATTATACAATTCAATCATTATTTCCAACGATATTTTGGCCGCAATTTTATTGCTGTCTCTGACCATTGAATACATAAAGTTCTGCAAAACCTGTGAATTCAAAGCAATTTTGAAATCAAAGACAAACTTAGAGCCGAAGACTTACTGTATTTAGTTTTGAGTTTTTATGCTTTGAGTTAACGTTTTTAATGTCTGTTATTATATGGGTTTTGAGAAATTGTCTCAAATTTTTGTCACTACAACGAAGTAATTCGAAGAATAGAGGCAACAGATCGGTGGCCAAAACCATATTCTTGTTTCTCATTAGAATCAAAGCTCTACATAACGTCTGAAATTGATTTGAGGTCATTATAATTGAGTTAAACAATCATTGATTAATACCATTCGGACTTCAGGGTTCAGATTTGTTGAGAACAGCTTTAAAATATTAGTCAACTCTTCGGCCAATTCCTTCAACTCATCCGGGAAACAGTGGCTAACCTGTGCCAAGAACATGGCCAATTCTTGGAAATTCTTGTCATTTGAAGACGGGTTGAATTGAAAGACTTGAAGAAGTGCTTTATAGTGATTGTGTTGTTGAATGAACTGTCAATTCAGACAAATGTTAAATCATTTTCAAATTAAAATTAAAATCAAAGACCTCTTCCTTATAACCATTCGGATCTCTTTTGATGCAGTTCTGGAGTTGAGGCAAATTTGTGGGCAATTTGTTGCTAATTCTTCTGTTTACCATTTTTTAGACCAATTAATTTTAATCCAATTTAAATACGAAAATAATTATTTGAAAACATGTGACAAACAAAACGTGTGTTTATTTCAAAGCTCTTTAAATGTAATCTTCAATACTATTGGTTCGCATTTCTCTATACATTTAAAGAGCGGTTTATTTGAAACAATTTGAAGCAAATGAGGAAAACTTGTGATTAAATCAATTGATAGTTAATTACGAAAATATGTTTTGAGGAAAAATAATTGAATTTTTCTTATTTTCATTTATTTCAAAATTATTCAGTTCACCAGTAATTATATTGAATTCAATTTTTTACAGTGTGCTTGTTCTGTTGAAATTTAAATTAGAATCAAGTGGATATTTTTGAGTAGTTTTCACCAATATCAATTATATTTTGCTATAGGTTTTTACTAAATTAAGAGTTTTTCACTACTGATATCAAATGTATAAATTAGAATAAAGAAAATAATTTAAAAATATCAAGTACAAATAATATTTTGTTTGAAGTTATTCTCAATTTGTTGATTGGTTAATAAAAAATACGATAAAATGTAAGCAATGACTGCATTTTGATTATATCCTTGAAAATAATATAAAAATTGATTCATTTGAAGTGAAGCTGTTTTCCAAATACAGTCACAAATTTATTAATGAAAATATTGTCTAACATTTCACTCAAAATGTTGTCTCAAATGAGCCGATATTCGGGGGCCGTTCGTTCGGCTCTGACCAGAAGTATGTCTTCTGGCACATCACAGCAGTTATCTGGCTACAACTTTGAAATGACCGAAGAACAAAAACAAATGGTTGATATGGCCAAGAAGTTTGTGCGCGAAGAGGTTATACCAAAAGCCAGCCATTACGACAAGACAGCGGAATTCCCATGGGACATTGTCAAAACTGCTCATTCCTTAGGACTCATGAATTTGGGTGTTACTGAAAAATATGGCGGACAGGAATTAAACCTTTTAAACTCCTGTTTGATCACTGAAACCTTGGCCTATGGCTGCACAGGTATATCAACTGCTATATCAAATAATGGTTTAGGTTCGGCACCTGTTTCGCAGTTTGGAAACGATGAACAGAAAAAGGAATATTTGGGTCGTCTTATTGCAGAACCGTTAGTTTGTGCCTATGGTGTGACAGAGCCGGGAACAGGCAGTGATGTGGCCGGTGTTAAGACCAAAGCAGAGAAGAACAAAGACGGCGATTGGGTTATAAATGGACAGAAGATGTGGATCACAAATGGCGGAGTAGCCAATTGGTACTTCGTGTTGGCCCGAACTAATCCCAACCCTAAGGCTAAGATAAGTGAAGCCTTTACCGGATTTATTGTCGATGCGGACACTCCTGGAGTTGTTCCCGGAAGAAAAGAAATGAATATGGGTCAGAGGTGTTCCGATACCCGAGGAATTACTTTTGAGAATGCGATCGTTCCAAAGAAAAATCTACTTGGTGAAGAGGGCAAGGGTTTCAAAATAGCGATGGCGGCCTTCGATACAACCAGACCGGCAGTGGCTGCTTCTGCCGTCGGTTTGGCGCAACGGGCTTTTGATGAGGCGACCAAATATTCATTTGAAAGGCAGACATTCGGCGTTCCCATTGCCTCACATCAGGCCATCCAATTCATGTTGGCTGAGATGGCCATCGGTATAGAGACCTCTCGAATTGCATATATACGATCAGCTTGGCAATATGATAGAAAAGAACGCAACACATACTGGGCCTCAATTGCAAAATGTTTGGCTGGAGATGTGGCCAACAAGACAGCGACCGATGCCGTCCAGATCTTTGGAGGCGCGGGTTTTAACAGTGAATATCCGGTGGAAAAGTTGATGAGAGACGCAAAGATCTTCCAGATATATGAGGGAACGGCTCAGATTCAGAGGATGATCATCGCTAGAGAGCACCTGTCAAATGCTCAAGCCAACTTATGAACAAAGTACATTTTAGATGTTGGTTAATGTTCAAGAATAAATTTTTGATTAGAAATAATCATTTTTAAATGAGATGATCATGATACATCACATCATTTTCGACTTAAAACTGAAAATTTGAAAAAAACTTACCAATCGGTGACCATGGTCATTTGAATTATTGTTTAAATTTGAAGTTTGCGTTTACAGTGATAACCTTTGGCGGTCCGACCGCTTCTCTTGACGTTAAGACAAAACTTTCACCAAAAGATTACAAAAGTATCGCATTTTGTGCTTAAATTTTCTCAAATTCCTTAACAATACTCTAATAAAAGTTATTCTGTGAATGAGAAACGTTTGACTCAATAAGTAAAGTAAATAAGAGACCATTTATTTGAGAATTAAAATTGCAATCATCTAAAATGCTTATTGAATTGAATTTTCAATACATTGGTTAGGGTTCTAAAATGCACATTAATTAACAAGTCTATTCTATGAGTTTTGCAACACATTCGAAATGACCTTGTCACTCGCTGACAGTCATTGCTATCTATTTCATTTTGATTGACATCATTTTGTACTCACTTTGAGTACAAATCAAATTGAATGATGAGATGAGTGTTGAACTTATCTACAGTCATATCGCAGTTCAATATTCAAGGCTAACATTCATTGAAGGACTTTATAAATTCAATCGTTTTATTTTATACCTAATTCAAATAAATTAACCTAATTTTCAGTTTACCCAGCTTAGTTACTCCCGGAAAAGCCTACAAATTAGGTGGAAGAGCTATCACGTGACGTGACTTCAGGAGTGCTATTCATTGGCTCTGATTTGTTGTTTTGTGCAAAAAGGACATCAAAAGCGTCACCAAAACTGATAACAG
>JAQFXL010000147.1:0-30040 GCA_034693445.1 Edwardzetes edwardsi | reverse complement strand
AACAACAAACTAGGTCAATATATGTGGACAACACTAATAGGGCTAACACTCCAGAAATTGTTGCGAATGAGTTCGACAATAAAACTAATGTCGAGAGTGAGTCCATTTCGAGCTTTCATTTCACACAACAGAGTAATATTTCGACAGAAAACCAGAAAGAAGACAATTTTGTTAATAATTCAAAAGTCAAAACAAATGAAGAATTTGATCAAAAATCAAAAGTTATATCCGAAAGTGATAACGAAGTGGTCAATACTGTCCACCAAACTGTTGTGATAGACTCTGAAACGAAATCAGGATATAATGATCGCAAAGATATTGATTTGAAGGAAAACAAGCAAAGTATTGAACAAAACGTTGAAATTGAAGATAATTTGAACCAAACATTGGGGACAAAATTTAAACGAAACAATCGAAATGAAGATCTTTTATCTGAAACCAAACGTTATTCAAATGAATGGACGGATGAAACCCTTTTTATTGCTGATATCAACGATAGAATGCTTAAAGATTATGGCACTCCTATCAACTCGAATGGCGGCAAAGAGGTTCTCAGTGGTGAAGATGTCTCTGTCAACAAATCTGACACCGAATTACTTCCTAAAGATTTGAATGAAACAAATAATGACAACAAAAATAGTGGAAATCAGAAAAACAATCAAAATGTAGATAAAATCGCTGAAATTGAAGGCGATTTCAATCATTCATTGAGTTCAACAGAATTCAGAGAGGAGTTAAATGAAAGACATTTTCCCAAATTATCAGATTCTAAAAGATTTTCCAAAGAATGGACAGATGAAACAATCTTCATTGCTCATATCACCGATAATTTGCCTGAAGATGAGGTCAAAGATATTCATATTAAGTCGAATGACAACAAAACTAATACAAACTCAGTGTCTAAACAAATGAATGCAAAAGATTTGATGACAAACTCACAAAACATAAAACCTAAGAGTTTTGAGACTCCGTCGGACGTAAAGCGAACAGAAATTGATTCTAATATCGAATTGAATTCAAAAAGATTTTCAAATGAATGGACGGATGAAATGCATTTTATCACTGATCTAAACGACGATTTGCCTGAAAATAATACCATTAATACAAAATCAATTGAAAACAACCAAATTTTTATTGAAGAAAGTGATAACGAAATAGACGTAAATCCAATGCCTGAAGAATTGAACGCAAATGCAATAATGCAACCGATGATAAACTCACCGAAAATAAAACACAAGAGTTTAGAGATCCTGTCGGACATAAATCAAACAGAAATAGACTCTAATCTTGAGTTCAATACAAATGACATAAATATTGAAACTTTGCCCAACATTTCTGAAAATAATAATCCAAACGAAAGAACTTTTGATCCATATATGGAAGGGTTTCAATGTCTTCAAATGTGTTTTAAATCGGAATGTGTTGAATATGACATCGAAGACAATCAATTCAATGATAATAATATTGGATTCGATGGAAACCAAATGAAAGATCAAAATATTAAAATTGAAACAAATGAACGCAAAAACGAAAATAATGACAAAAAAGAGGACACTTTTCTCAGTAAAGCAAACGTCAAATCAAATAACAATTTGTTTGCATTAGAGTCATGTGAATCGAAAGAACAAGATATTAATACTGAAGAAATGTCACAAATTGAAAATGATTTCATACCAGACATTCGGGTAAATAATGATAATATTAATACCAAAGAAAATAATCTGAAAACTAAGGACCGAATTAATGAAATAATTGAACAAAAAGACAACAAATGTTTGAAAAACCCAGAACCAAATGAATGTTTGGGATTAGATGCTAATGGAATGTCAAAAGAAGAAGAAGGCAAAAATGCAAATTATGACAATCAGACCATTGAATACATTAGTAATCCTCTCAATCAGACCGGTCTCGAAGAACATTACCCTCAAAGAAAAGCTGTAAATGACTGCAAAGATAGTGGACTTGAATTTGAGGACAACAACCAAAGTGATGATAAAAACGCTGATTTCAAAGATAATCTGAATAATTGTGAAATCGATAATGAAATCAATCATTTGAGTCAATCATTGGATTCAACAGAATTTGATGACGAGATCCAAACACAAACCGATAGAGAATCAGAAGATATTATATCGAATCAAAAGCAAGAGTTAGACGACAATCGATATGACGCCGACTTATCTGATAATACAAATAATGGCTTCGATAGCGATAACGATAATAACTTTTGGGTTAACGATATCTTAAGCAGATTTGGTCCGATTCTTGAAAAGGACAGATTTGATAACGAAGACAAAGATCTCATTTCAATTCGTTTAAATCAATTTCTAGAACTTATGGCAGAACTCAATTCAATGGACGAAAAGAAGACTGAATTGTGTGCCCCTCGAAATAAATTGAGACTATTTTGTACCAAAGAAATAAATAAACTGAACGACAAACTGACAAAAGTATGTCAAATATTAGTCAGTAATAGAATTTGTTACAAAAGTTCTTCTTTTTTACAGCTCAGAAGCGAATCACCCGAACAAAGGCCCGAAAGTAGAGAAACCAAGCGGTAAATCATGAGATTAATCGAAATAAATTCAATATTAACTGTTATACTGTTTGACAGATCGACACGAAGTCTATTTAGTTATATGACCCGCGCATTGAAGGCTTCACTTCCTATTCAGGCGCTTATGTTTATACTATTGGGCGCCGCATCACTCGTTCCCACCGTCGAAGAAGACTATAGCTGTCTATTAATGAATAACTTTTTGCATTCACTTCAACCAATGTTGGACTACCCTAACGGTCCGCCGCCAATCTGAGGAAAGTTGCTATGAAGTGAAACTACTATTTCTTACGATTATTGTCCAAACAATGGTTGCAATCATTACGTGCTTACAGTTTAGCTGTGATTATACCTATTATTCAAATAATTAGTCCTCTTCTGTGATATCGATATTTAAATAAGCCTTCAAAACATGTCTTCAAAACTATTTTAGTATTTATTCAAACATTTCTTTTCATAATAATTGTTATTTAATTTTAAAATTCATTTCTATTATGTTTTATGAGAAAAATTTTATTCGTATTTTAATTATTACTCATATTTTCAAAATGAAATTCAATTAGTTTTCACAAAAAGTTGAATATTGTTTGAAATATTTCCTAAAAGTTTGTTACAAAATATAATTTACTAATAGTTTGTATATTTAATAAAGATTTCAAATTAAAGATTAAATTTTAAACTCACTTTTGAAAAACCAGTTAATCGTTAATTAAATTTCATTTCTAACGCAACAAAAAAAACTTCTTAATAACAATCGACTCAATATTATTGAATATTTGAATAATAATTAAAACAAATATTAAATATTTTATTAATGTTTTATCAAAACGTTTGAAGACTTGATTTAAATGTTTTTTGTTGATACAAAACACGTGTTTGACATCAGATGGGAATCATATGATTCACATAAACTTAAACAATGACTGACTTTTTGTTTACGTTTTAAAAAACATCTTTGTTTTCAACATTTTTATTGTTTTACTACTGATTTGATTAATTGAATTATCGATTGTTAAATGAAATCAATATTTATTTTCTTCGCTTTTCTTCTGATAATTTTGTTTTCATTTCATTCAATCAATGAAATAGATTTTTCAATCGGCAGACCATTGAATTCAACGGTAAAACAAACATAAAATTAATACAAAACTCAATTAAATTGACCATTGATTTCAGATTTTGCGAATCAAATTTGAAGACTTCCTCATCAGATATGACAAGTCTTACAACAATTTTATTCGTATTTCAATTATTTCTTACATTTTCAGAAAGAAATTCAATTGGTTTTCACAAAATGTTGAATACTGTTTGAAATATTTAAGAAAAGTTTATAAAATATAATTTACTAATAGTTTGTATATTTAACAAAGATTTCAAATTAAATATTAAATTTTGAAAAACCAGTTAATCGTTGATTAAATTTCATTTCCAACGCAACTAAAAACTTCTTAATAACAATCGACTCAATATTATTGAGTATTTCAATAATAATTAAAACAAATATTTTATTAATGTTTTATCAAAACGTTTGAAGATTTGATTGAAATGTTGACACAAAACACATGTGTTTGACATCAGATGGGAATCAAAATCATATGATTCACACAAATGTAAACAATGACTGACTTTTTGTTTGCGTTTTAAAAAACATCTTTGTTTTCAACATTTTTATTGTTTTACTACTGATTTGATTAATTGAATTATCGATTGTTAAATGAAATCAATATTTATTTTCTTCGCTTTTCTTCTGATAAAATCTATTTCATTGATTGAATGCAATGAAAACGACATTTCAATCGGCAGACCATTGAATTCAACGGTAAAACAAACATAAAATTAATATAAAACTCAATTGAATTGATCATTGATTGCAGATTTCGCGAATCAAATTTGAAGACTTCCTCATCAGATATGACAAGTCTTACAAAAATGATTTCAAAGGTTTTGGTTTTATTTGTTTTCATTGATTTATAATTTCGTGGTTTTTCCAGAAAAGGGGCGAAGATTTGCAATATTTGAGAAAAATCTGCTGAAAATTCGTTTATTAAATCGGAATGAATTGGGATCTGCTGTCTATGGAGTGACACAATTCGCTGATCTGACTCCTGAAGAGTTCAGACAATATCACACCGGCTTCCGTCCAGAACTGGCTAATTATCAATCCAGTCAAATGAGACAATTATCTGGAAAACAGATGCGTTTCACAGATTTGCCGCAAAACTTTGATTGGAGAAACGCTTCGGGTGTCGTCTCTTCCGTCAAAAACCAGGGAATGTGTGGCAGTTGTTGGGCGTTCAGCGCCACCGGTAATATAGAGGGAATTTCAGCCATCGCTAGAAAACAGGCGGTTTCCCTCTCAGAACAAGGTGTGGATCTTTACATCAAATGATTATTATTTTTGAGACTTTACTTATTTATGTCAGAACTGGTCGATTGCGACAAAATAGATGCCGGTTGTAATGGAGGCCTTCCCACCAATGCTTTCAAAACTGTCATCGATTTAGGTTTTGATTCAATGCTTTTCAAAACAACAAATGGTTTAATGATTTATTAATGGAAAGGCGGTATCGAATCTGAGTCGGACTACCCCTACGACGGCCGTAGCGAGAAATGTCATTTCAATGGTACGCTTTCAAAGACAACTATTGACTCATATGTAGTATTGCCGGAAAGTGAGGAATCTCTGGCCCAATGGCTCTATCAGTTCGGCCCCATTTCTATTGGAATCAATGCCAACGCAATGCAGTTCTACTTCGGAGGAATATCGCATCCAATGAAATGGATGTGCGATCCTAAAAATTTGGACCATGGTGTTCTTATCGTTGGCTTCGGGGTCGGGAAAACCAGATTTCTCCATAAAACACAGCCCTATTGGATAATAAAGAATAGTTGGGGTCAGAGTTGGGGCGAAAAGGTATACCAATTATTGGTCTATTATAGACATATATTATCATTTCAAACATTACATATTTTAGGGCTATTATCGCGTATATCGAGGGGACGGCACCTGTGGTCTCAATATGATGGCGTCTTCCGCGTGGATCGACAAACACTCGATTTATTGAAAGTGATTTAATTTCAAACAATTAACTCATTTTAAGTGTTTTTAGTATTTTTAGTCATTTATTAATATAGTCTGAAAACTAACTCTTTTTTTGTCAACAATTTTATAACAAAACTTATTTAATATAATATTTTTAATGAATAAACGAATCTTTTTTTGATTTTCCCATCGATTGTAACTCAGAGAGCGTTTGAGCCGTAATTATAACCAATGAAAAACTTCCTCTCAATTCATGAATATTTTAAATTTGATTAAAGTTAGAAAATTCGAATAAAAAAAGCACTTTAAAGTTGATTCAGACTTAATACGGTCAAAATGGAGAGCTAGCACATATATCCCCAAGGATTTGCGAATTTTCTAAATATCCCCCCCCCCTAGAAGAGATCCCTTTCAGCCGCTGCGCTTCCCAAAAATCGATCATTTTCGGCAATATTCGAATTAACTTGATTAAAACTGAATTAATGACAATTCAAACTAAATTGAGTTAGGTTAAAGACAAATCAAACATTTAACTTGATATCTTTAGTCGAAAACGGCTATTTGCGTCGGCCATTTTACCCTACCCCTAGACCCCTTCCCCTTAGGATTTTTGCCAAAAATCCGCCACTTTACCTCTACCTGGATCTCCCTAGAAATCTAATCCATTGGCCAACCCTGTCCTTAAGAGTTGATATGTTTCTCCTGGGATTTAACGGATCAATACTAATGAAAGGATTCCATTAGTATTTTGATAACGAAATTCAAAGAACAGGTATTTTTGGTGAGAATTAGTTTCATAGTTCACACAATACTCTAATGAAAGCCAACATTTTCTAACATTTCCAACAGATTATACTTATTGTCACAAAAGTTCCAAATAATAGACATCAAGAGAAAAACTGATTGACATCGAAAAAATGCCAAACGAGGCAATCACTCAGAAATATTTATAATGAACACTTTAATATCAATAAGTCATATATTTTATATAACAAATAGAACTCATATATTATTAAATAGTAATAATTTGCTCAAAATCTTAATATCTCTCTTCATTGAAAAATTCAAAACCCGAAGGAGTTTTGAAAAATTGCTCCCATTGTTAAACAGATTTTTATAATGATCCTGTATAGTTTGCAATTAGCAAGGGCTAAAATGGTTTTTCTAATTTTCACCAGAATCAATTCAAATGCAATATTGTTTCATTGGTTTTTATTTTGAAAGAAATCGATTTCATATTTGACTGAATTTCAATTTTTCCATTCGAGTGAAGACTAAAATTGCAATTTTAAACCACTGAATGATTTATCAGATGTGAGTCTCGAATGGATTAGAATTCAATCTGAAGGCTCGTTACTCATCGCTGCAAAAGTCTATCCAATCATTTATATATTTTATGTAAAAATGAATGCAGACTCTGAGCGCCGACAACTTTCCTCCTCTTCTAGCGTTAAGCCAAAATCGATCAAATGCTGAGCTATGTTTCGATCGACAAACAAATGAATATTTGAAATAAAATCGATAATTGCATACATTGTGTACCTAATGGTGTCTGAATTGGAGTTAAATAATTTATTCAATGATTGATTGCACTGAAGGAATCTCTCACGAAATTAATTAAACTATCTAGATCTATGATCAAACTATAATAGATCACAAATCGAATAATCAATAGCTTGAAAGGAATTCTCAAAATAGCGTTTAAAAATACCCATCATTTGACGTCAATTCTAGCAAAACTCTAATGTAATACACGATCATAAGCTCTGACTCTTTAAGTTCGCAAATTTGTCAGCTCTGGGATCAAATTCAACAGAAAGCAAATGATTTCAAAATCAATGAAACATTTGACGACAGAATTGAGCAAAAATGAAATTCAGTAATGATGAAAAAGACAATGCTGACCAGGTTAAAATCACGGAAAAGTGAGCTTTTTGTCAATATTTCTTCATTAAAAGTTAATGGAAAAACAATATTTATTTATAAATCATTTGTAAGGATATAATACTAAAACCAATCCAATGATATTAAGTGATAACATTTTTCTAATCAATTGTTGTTCGGTTCGAACACATAGTTTATGACTAAAATATAGTAAAATTCGATAAAATATTAACTGTTTATACGATTCTAATAATGTTTATCAATAATAGAGTGATATATAGTAATAAAAAAGTCAATAACTATCACAATCTGCTTATTATCTGATGATATATTGCTCTTCAAATGTCTTTATATTGGAATTCATTAGAATTACCGTTTCTTACGAACAATATGTTAGGATTATTCTGAGTCTTATTTTTAATATCTTCGGACAGCTTTTGCTCCAAGAATTTTCTCGAAATCTGATTTTCACATTTTATGGGTCAGTAATTCATTGATTTACTCATTCAGTGCAAAAAATGTAAGTCTGTAAGCATTCTATTTGCTAAATGACACTGATTATTATTCTGGGAATTATTAAATTGCTTTTGAAAGACACAAATTTTTGAACTGAATTTGACAAAACTGGAAAATTCTTTTCTGAATAATGTAATTTGATTTCATATAAAAAGGAACTTGGCAAAAATAAGTATTTTCGGTTATCCAACTCATTATCAGTTTGTAGTTATTAATAATGAAAAAACTTAATTATTTCAAATGCTTCAATATCAATTTTTTCTAGAATTTCAGTGTATCTAGAGAAGTTGATTAAAACCTCGACCTATTGCTTGTTCATAGACATAGTGCTAAAATATTGCACCGATGGACGAGTGACAGAAAAAAATTGTACCGAATTTTAAGCAAGCTCAAAGAAGACTTTTCTTCAAATCTTAGGGATGTGTTCGAATACTGGGGATTTTTGACCATATACACTTTCTTTGAGCATTCATGATCTGCTCTCTATTTAGTAAACAAGGAGAGAACTTTGGAAATAGGATACGGAACTCCGATCCCATTAGACCTCAAACTTTAACCAACGATACCATTAATGCACCGATTGATTAATAAACTAAAGATCCCGGAATATGTCCGCAAATATTCAGATATATTCATCTCTCAGAAACGAATTCAATTCTAATCTGGGCAATTGAATTTACATTTGACACTGAGCTTGTTTGATAGGTAAGATTATGTTACGTCAATTCTGTTTGAGAAGTATTTGATGTCAATCTGAGCAATAAGGGAGAGAAAAGCAAACAATTAGAGCTTTTTTTATCAGTGATGACCTGACCTCAGGGGGTACCGAAAATATTTTTTCAAGAGGGAAAGCCAAAATTTTAAAGAGGTGCCAAACTAAATTGGAGAACATTTTTTGCTAATTTTCACCAGAATTTTCCATTTTCTTCCTTCATGTACCGTATTACCCCGGAAACAAACACATGCTGGTATAAATTTTTGAAAAATGCACTTATGGTGTGCTACTGGCATGCCGGAAAAAGTGAGGCATACAAAAACACTGACCCATCCATTTAAACAGCAGTAAGTTATTAACAATAACTCAGAAAAAAATGTTTTTCCTGACCACAAAATTTATTTTCTTATCACAATCTTAATCCTTAATCCTTTGATAAACATTGAATTTGGAACAAACAAAATCTTATGAATTTTTCTAATAATCTTTTCTACAATTTTCTCAAATTCATTGAATTCAACTACTCACTTACAGGAATGCCGGTTTATCCCGGGTTTACAGACAGTAGCATCAACCTCAATTTCACCGGCAGGCGTTTGTTTCCGGGGTAATGCGGTAATACTTTTTCCAACTTCAAGGGAAGTCAAGTTGCAGAAATTTCCAAAACCTCTACAGACCTAGTATACATTCATAGTCGGGCGCAGGGAAAGGCTCGTCTTATAAAACTAGGAAGTACCTCGAGCCCAAAAATCAGGGGGTATTTGAGCTATACTCCCCCTTAGCCATAACTGGCTTTTTACTAAATTTTGATTCCCTGCTGAAATATTGATTTGAAATACAAGTCGTTCCACAAATTTTTTATAATAATGGATCATTTGATACAAATATTTAAAATTTTATATTTCGGTATCAAAATAACGGCTCATTTAACTTAAACTTATTTTTGAAAGGGTTCGAAATTTTTCGTTTTTTTCATTTCATAATTGAATTTCGCAACAAAATCGACGAACTCTTCATAACATTAGTTTTTTTTAAATACTTGAAAAAACAATTTTTATTTGCTTTTGATTTGACCTTTAATTTGCTCCAATCTCATGGATTTGATTTTCGCTGGAATCTAAATTAAATTTCTTATTTATACAATAGATTTGTTTTTCTATTTCATTTCAGAACTGATTCGGAATCCATTTTCATTTGATTTCACTTTCACTAAATATTCAAGAGATTATTTCCCTTTGGTATATTCTCATGATAAATTTCTTGATATTTTTAAAGTTATACTTCGATATATTCCATACTTTAAATCAAATAATTCAAACAAACGAATATCACTTTTTTCAAGCAAAGTTTATAGAATATTGAACAGTCTCTCAAAATTGCTTCAATTTATATTTTCAAGCGATAATCTTGGTCATCGCTAATGCAAAATTTTTTTGTTTCTAAATAATCGATAAAAAGCTTTTCGATGTAAAAGCTTTGATTGAGTCGTTTTGTAGCAATTAATCAAATGCTGTATTTTCTATGAGTCGAAGCATTTAATATAATTTGTCTCAACTCAGGTGTAACTCAAAAGTTAGAGATTTGAAAAATTGATTAAATTTAGCAGAAAAATTGTATCCATAATATTATTGGAAAATAAGTGATTTATTTTAGCAAAACATTAATACACTCGAGTGACACTATAATTAACATCCTATACAATCAATTTTCCTTTATAATCGACAACTTCTAGATTCCAAATCCACTTCAATAGACATAAATGTTAAAAATAATCCCTTATAATCAACATTTGTTTCCTCTATAATCAATGCTATGCTTAGACCACTCTAATAGAGAACTGAACTAAAACTACTTCGTTATAATCAACAATTAATTTCACAGAACTTTTTATTTGAATGTTTTGAATACAATGTCCTTTATAATCAACATTCCTCTATAATTAACAGATTGTTTAGACCAATCGTGTTCACTATAGTGGCACTCGAATGTAATAAATAATATGAGACATCATTTCCAATACTACAGTAGTGAGGATTGATTAATGAATAGCTTGTGTCTGAAAGTGTTGTCTATTGAAGCACTCAATAGTATAATAGCATTAAAACATCAAAACATGGTTTTGTGGGAGTAATCAATACTCCAATTCTATAGCGACTATAAAATCAAAAATCTTTTGCATTACATCTCTTTTGCCGAAAACTCGTTTGCATTGATATCAATGTTGTGATTGAATTCATAAGCGCTTAAGAGTTTCCATTGAATGCCAGCCCAACTACAGTTCAATATAACTAAAGAAAAGTCAACGATAGGCATATCAAACAAATTCCATACCATTCGCATCCAAATACCGAATATTTTCAAAGTTTATAATCTTTAAACAAAGTCTTAAATTTAAATAACATTTTATATTTGAAAAGAAATTAACAAATCTATAATTGTAATGAATTCAGAAATTTCTTTATAAATTATTTTGAGCATGGTTGACTGAAGGAAAAGCAAATGAATTCATTCTTTCTGTTTTTAAATTCCGATATAACAAGGGATTGAAGTCTTTGACCAAAACTAAAGAGCTTAAGAAAAGTAATGGACAGATAGATAGAAGAATTAAATGACAAGTCTTAAAACTCTGGTCCTAAGGGATGCTTGCTCAAAAGATTGTGATGGATGGGTATATTGTGCCATAATTGTGTTCACTATGTAGTGAAAGCTGTGCATAGAGTGTATGCAAGTCATGCAATACAACTCAACTCCCACAGAGAGTCAGCTTTTTATTCTTCAATGTTTGAGATGCTGTGCTCCTCTGATATTAATAGTAAGCCGGAGCCCTTTCAAAGTTACCATAGTGACAGATTCACAGAGTGGCTCAGATCAAGAGAAGCGAACTGATGCCAGACTGAGGAGGAAAGAGATTGTGATTGCAGTTCTCTCAGCACAGTCTACACAAACGGATGTCTCAGTTCTGATCAATTCTGTTATTATACTAAAAGTGTTTTAATTTGAACGAAAAACACAATAATTTGTTGTTTGAGTCAAAGAGAAACCTGTGTTTTTCGTAATCAACTAAATTCATGCGTTTGACGCCGTTTTCCGACACAACTGTTCCTAATTATGATTTCAACGAATGCTGTCAACTGTAATGACGCCAATATTGAACTTGTTTATGGCCTGACATTGAATGCTGTGAACAGTACTGAAAAGCCAATAATATATCACAATATCCAGAATGCGATGGAATTCAGAGGAATCGCATCGAAATGCGATCAATAAAATTGTTGCTCTCTTTGCCCATCGCTTGTGATTAACTAAACTCAGTTCACTTCAGACACAACTATTTTCGGCTGACATTTAAAGTTCAAAACCGCGACTTTTTGCGATTAAATGGCTCCGAAAACAGCTCACTCTTGGCTCCACACAATCGCATCGTTACTTTCCTTACTGTGCTTTTCTCATAATCTAGTGTCGGTCCTCACATGTGATTCTAGCATTGATCCCAACTGTGAGCCCAGACATGAGCCACGAATATCATACGGCAGTATATTCCCAAGTTCATTAACGAACGCATCGCTTGTTTCTCATAATAGAGGTATGATTTATGTGTTTGATTGCACTTCAAATCATTTTATTCTCTGCACAACACTATTACTCTTTAAAATACACACATTTTTTTCATTTTTTGTTTCAATCATTTATTGGATTCTTTCCAATAAAAGCCTTTTATTTTGCTTTCACTTGACTTCAGGCAAATTGATTGCGTTTAAGGCATTACTGTTGTATCAATAGATTCTGGGAACTCAGACAACACTAAATTCCAATAAAACTCTTACTAAAAGCTGCTAACATTCAGACATATTATTTATTTAATCGAAGAAAGGATTACTCGAAGAAACTCTTGAGTTGAGTTGAGTTTCACTCGTTTTCATATATTAGTCATAAAATATTAATATTACGTCTATTTCTTCACTAATTCACTTATTTTCACTGCAATCTTGATTCTAAGGCAAAGGAAAGTCTAAAGTCTCAGACGACAAACAGACCTTTAATTACAAACGGATTCAGAATTCCTTCACGAATTCTCAAGATTTTGAACATTTCAACAAATCAAGTTATTAACAAGTTCATTCTATTAAATAGATTCTTTGTTGTTATCTCCGTTGAGTGATCTTATCAGACGATGTTGTGCTGTGCAAACCGCTTCCCAAAGCATAGTATTTCACCAAATGATTCTTTCATTTTAGCTTCTTGTATGAAACCACCCCTTTGCCCCTTTGCCCACTTGTCTCATACTAATGGCAAAAATGATCAGAAAATGTGCTCATTATTATCATTATTATTATTATTAGACAATCAATCAAACCCTTAAGACATTTCTTCTAAAGTGTTTGTTTGCATTCAATAGAAGGGAACGACAGTCATCTAAATTGCATCTATAAATGCGAAGCATCTGACAAATGCGTTACAAGCGATCAAATATGTGATCTGATAGCTGACTGTCCTAAAGGCGACGATGAGCTCCAGTCTTGTGGTAATACATCGATTGATACTGAAATTAATTGGTTTGATAACTAATTAAATGTATTTTTCAGGTAATTTGCCGAATGGAAGCTACTGTTCCTTTGGAGAGAATGACTTTTGTAATTGGCTTAACATTGATGACCACAGAGATGAAGGCCATTGGAATCCAGAGTTTGATAGCAATGAACCAAAAGAGTGGTATTTAAGCGTCAAATTTCCAAAAGGCAAACATTCATTTGGCAAAAGAGCTTCGATTAAAAGCACAACATTTCAACCCTTACCTCTCTATCACTCTATGGAGGACTCAAAGTACTTCAATTCATGTCATGTAAGCGATTCTAAGCAGTTTTAAAATATATTTGAGCTCAAAATACATCAATACTTGAAAAATGTCTAACAATTATGAAATGAGAGTAACGCCGAAAAGGTATCACTAAAAGAGACCATTCTTTCGGTGTTTTATAAATCTTTGATAGCATTTGAATATTTCACTGAAATTACTCTTTTGTGAGTTTATAAAAGAAAGTAATTTATTCCAAGAATATCATGAAATACATTTGTGTATAATTTATGAAACTTTTATTCTGTGTTTGCTTCTCCTACTTCACACCTGAGCCTAAACTCCACTTTTAAAGATTGAATGAATAAATGATTGAATTATGGCTTTGAATGAACTTCTTCTGCTAAACTTTGATTTAAGTTGAAGTAATCAATAACTTCAAAGTTAAAGAAAAAAGACTTACCTTAAAATGTAAGAACTAATGGCTCAGTTTAAATGAAGTAATCTTAACTTGTCAAATTTTCTCATCGACTCATAACGAAGATTTCATTTGACACAACATTTGCACAAAAATAATTGCCCCAATCAAGAGAGAGAGAGAGAGAGAGAATGAAAACTATTTTATATAAAATACTATATTCATAATTCTGTTAAGCATTTCATTAATCAATATTCAAATATTTACCTTATGTTCAATTGTAAGTAAAGCCATGAACAGAGTTGACAACGTATAAGGACTGACAATATGGAGCTTTCATCTTGCATTGCCAACAAGATTAATCAACCTACAATCTGCTTCTAACTAGCCCAGCGCAGATATATATATATCTATAGATAGATGTGTGTGTGTGTGTGTGTGTGTGTGTGTGTGTGTGTGTGTGTGTAAATTGATTATTTAATACGAGATTTAAAAAATCTGCGAGCACAAATGAAAACTAAGCCTGTGGTACTTTGTATGCCCATCTCTTACAAGAGTTTATTTTTTCAGAGCTTACCTCCTGTTAAACACACTTTTTTTTATCAACTCATTTACGAGAATTTATGGGTTATTTAATAGTCTCTATAATTAATTTATAGGTAAATAAAGTGACGATTCATTTGATAAATAGACTCGAATAAAATTATACGAAATATATTTGACTTTATATTTAATGATTATATATACAGAATATTTTCAAATATTTGACTATTTATAATGAAATCCATCAGACTGTTAGCATTGATTTAAATAATGTTATGAGCTAGCTACAACTCACTAGCGATCATCATTTTTAATGAATTATTCATCCCATGTATCACAAACTCACTAACAGAATAAATTAGGTTTCGCTGCAAAACAAACTGATTGACGAATTTGCCTAATCTTAAGGTTACATTATCTCATATTGTGAGCCATGTCAACTGAAAATAATTTTTAGATTTTCATTTTCAAATGGAATTTTGAATTTCTTTTTAACCTTAATGAAAAAGCATATGACAAGAATTTAATAATTAAATTATTAATGCAAAGTGTCATAAACAGGCCATATATCATAGAATCTCCATTTTTTTCAATTAGTTTTTCAATCCTTTTTTGGATCATGTTTTGAAATTTGACAAGATCAACTCACAAATCTTCAATTTTAAATAGAGGTTTCGGAATAGTTTTTATCAAAATGTCAGCCCATTATTGGAAACTAAGTTTTGTTGTAATAAAGTCTATAATTGATTTCTTAAGAAATTTCTGTTTAGTTAATAATAAATTAGTTTTGTTTCGATAAGACTTCCTTTCGAGTCATTAAACGACTAAAGTCTTGGAGTTCTATCTCAAAGAAGACTGTTCTAAGAAAAAACAATGGATTAAAACCCATTATTCAATTTTTTCATTGAAATTCTTTGAGAAATCTTAACGACGATGTCGTTCATACACTTAATTAAGTGATTAAAAGATATGGAAATAACGCCTAAAAGAAATTTTAATTAATGAGACAATTCTAATGAAATTCAAATTGAATTATAGGTCAGATTCTTCTATCTGTTGTCGTCGTCTTCATCCGAGTTAGTATTAGATCTGATTGAGAAGAACCCTAATTACCCGACTCCTGGTAATGACATTCAATTATGGCGATATTTTTTGCCTTCATCTGCCAGAACGGGTGATCCGATAATGTGGACCCGAGTCAGTGTTCCTTTGCCGCACATAAGTCACGAATTTGAGCTGACATTCAGTTCAACCAATTCTTTCCGTTCACTTACTCCTAGTATACGAAACCGACAAATAATAGCTTTGGATAACATAAGCCTTTCCAGAGAGTGCTTTGGAATCGGTATAACATTACTGTTCACTATAAACACAAAAAAATCAATATTTCTTAAAAAACATTTTAGGTGTACCTGAAAGTGAGCCTCGATCACCACCACCAAGGCCTCCAATGCGACCAACCATTGAATTGACCATACCCAAAAATGCTTCATTAAAAAGTGAATTCAGCTAATCATTTAATTCACATTAATATGACATTTATTTTTCTTATTTAAGGTTTTCGGTTGTCCTCATGCGGTGCTGTGGGCAGAATGGGGCCGACCTATGAACAGTGTGAAACATTTTATCAAAACAGTCCAACCAGAGCTGCAATAATGGACAGCTCCACTAATTTCATCAATCGAACACAAATGTGGACAGTTCCTCAACCAGGATATTATACGTGAGTTTTCATTCTTAACAACTAATGCTTTCAAGTGACTAATTTTTTTTATAAAAAAAACTCCCATGATACTTCTTGAGCTATATGGGATTTAGTTTTCATTTATGGAGTATGTATTATATTTAGAAATAGAAACAGCCAAGCATAATTTATTCTGGTTAATTACTTGCAAAATATTATTATTGATCTCATATTTCAGTGAAAGTTCCTTTTATTTGCTAAAACAACAGAATCTGTGGACTCGAACTTTGATCGATATATCAATTTTGACATAAATTAAAATTTTAATTAATTTTTAATAATTAATTATTTCGATTGAAAATTCAATAACTTTTAATTTATGGCACAAATAGTGAAATACGGGAAATATTTTTGATAATTACTTTCATTGAAACGAAAGGTTAGAATAATAAATAATAGCCATTAATCACATCAAAAGCTAATCAGATATTTAAAGCAAAACACTTTTTATTTCAAAATTGAGTTAAATTTTTATCTATCATTTGATTATGAAATACACAAAGAGATTACCAATACTTAGACTCCAATTTTAGAGCTTGAGTTGAAAAAATCAAAGCTTCTTTCAAAATTCATGAATTCAATTACCATTAGACTATTTACCCTCTCCCAAATAACTTAACAATCAACCTGGCTATTCCCTTAATTAGTGTTCTATGGGTTTATTGTTTTGAAATTATAATTAATGATAAATGAAATTTTCAATTATCATAAATAATTGTTAATGGAATGGAAAGGCATTAGCTTTAAGCTGTAAGCTTTGTGTTTCACCTAGTTTAGTCAAATCAAGTTTTTTCCGGTTAATTCATTAAAACAGATAAACTGAATACAGAATTAGAAGTTCAAGATTTCGTCAACAAATTCAACGTAACATTTAGTCAATTAAGGCATCATCTCATCTATTAATTAAGTTTTTGGTGGACTTAGAGTAGGCTTTCATTTATTTCAAGGCTTATTCATGAGAAGAGTCTGATTGCCTACAAATTATAGATCACAAGACTCTTTTAAACGTTAATTGTGTTGACCACTCATATGATAAACAAATTAAATTATTTTCACCTAAAATTTATCAAGTTTCATTTAATTTTTCCATTTTGTAACCATTTTGGCTTATTTGAGGTCAACATATCATAGCTATAAAAACAGATCAATATCTTACGAATGCGTTACTTAAGCCAAAAAAGACCTATAATATAGATTTGCATCCATTCTATTCATTCGGATGGAATCAAATGTATTGATTAACAAAAGCATTTGACTAATGAAGATGGAAAGCCAACCCAACTCAGAATAATATGGTTATCAATCGAAACAGATTTTGTATGACCATAATCACAACTTTTTCTTTAATTTTTGTGAATACCTTTTAATTAGTTTTGCATTTATTTAAAATTAATCAAAAAATGTGAAAACGATTGCAAAACACTTAATAATTATAATCAAAATAATGATTTTTGTCTGCAAACCAATCAATTTATTGATCAAAAGATATGGAAATTTATATCGATTGCGAAGCTCTTTAGATTCTGAGCTCGATTTAGAAGTTCAGGTTATATATAAAGCATTGTTTGAATCTTGTCTGAATTGAGGGGATTTATTTTATACACTCTGAACTAAAGGTGACTCTAAAAGTGACTTGCTTGAAAATTAATTAAGAGAATTTAAATGATACCCAAAAATTGATACTTGTGTTACATCCCGTTATTCATTACACAAAATACTTCTTTCGAGAAATATATCAGAAATAATATTAAATTTTGGGTTTTCATAGAATATAACTTAATATGACTTTGAATTAAGAAATTCTATTCTTTGGGTTCTTCAGTGAAACGAATAAATTGATAGCTTTGTTGACTTCTCTGAAGAATATCTCAAATATGAAAATCCTTTCAAAGAATATTCTGCACTCTTTTGCAATATTTCTTAGCCTATATTACAACTGTTCTGATAATTGATTATATTTTTTACACAGAATATTCGCCCGGGGCGCCAATGGTGGCCATGGCTTGTATCCCAACACCAGTGGAGGCTATGGCGCACTGGTCCGCGCTGTGTTTAAATTCCAAGAGGGAGATACTATTTTTGCATTGATAGGACAGCCTGGAACTGATGCCTGCAATAATGATTTGCCTACAAATGTAAGAAAGTTTTTCATAATTTGATTTGAAAATCATATTTAAATCGATTTTATTTCGAATTCGAAGCTTCGAGTGATGTGTAGACTAAAACTTAAAAGAAAGCGAGACGTTAATGAAATAAGAAAGGTACTAAATCAAACTAATACCAGAACCGGGGGAGCTGGAGGTGGTGGTGGCGCTACTTATGGTTGGTGAAGCCAAATATTTTTACCATTAAATCTTATGCTATATATTACAGACATGTATCAGACAATTACTATATATAGTCTTCGATTTTATTTTCAGTTTTCAGAGTTGAGGGAAAGGATACGATTCCTTTGATAATAGCCGGTATGTTCTCAATATATAAAATATAGATTCATTTAAGTAAAAATAATTTAATTGGAATCTTATTTCAGGCGGAGGTGGAGGAGGAGGCAGTGATGACGAAGCTTTGGCTCCTAAATCCTCTCAGGGTATTAAATATTAAACTTTTTTTAATAAATAATTCTAAGTTTAACTTTGATAACAAATATTTTGGAAAAGGTATTGATTTCCTATTCAATGATATTTTAGAGCTAAATGTAATATATTTTTCAATGAATTTCAGGACAAAATGGAAGAGGTTTTGATCACTTTGTTCAAGGATCGACTGGAGACGGTAATCAATCGGGCGGAGGTTGGTTCTCAGATCCTTCAGTTCAAAGGAATACATCGGGTTGGCCACTAAAGAATGGGGGTTTTGGAGGATATGTTTGTCAAATTGCTAAGAATTGGTGATAAAAATTTCCATTTCATTCAAATAAACTTATATTTTGATGTTTTAGGGGTACAAACGGTGGGTTCGGTGGCGGAGGAGGTATATATTTCAATCTAATATCATTTTTAACTGAATTTTTATCTGACAAATAGGTGGCTGTCATAGCGGTGGAGGAGGTATTCCATATCAAAATTTATTACACTCATGGTTTTAATTGATTATCATGGTATTCTCTCTGAAGGAGGAGGCTATCAGGGAGGTAACTCATTTGATAGAGCCCGAGGTGGTCAGGGCGGTACTTCATATATAAACCCAAAGTTGGCCAATTTGGGGCTCTATACTGTCGACCAACCCTTTGTTAGAGACGAAAAATTAGTGGCAGAAGTCGTTATTTTCCCACAAATACCAAACTGTTGTAATAATGAGAACTTGGGATGTGTTGTGACGGGACAGACACTCGACGGTCAGATCAATAAACAGTGCATTTGTCCAAATGGTTCGTTCGAACCAAAAGAATGTTTGAGTGAGTTTTCATAAATTACCAAATGATCATGATCATATTGATTTTATCAAATTTACATGATTTTCAGTTACGCCTTCACTGACTCTAATTATAATCATTTCGATTATATTCTTCGCAATCATTTTAATTGCAATCTTCAGTGTAATCGCCGGTCAGTCCAAACGACTACTCATTTTAGACAAAACATAAAATTTGAAAATATTTGCAGTAATTAAATATAAAAAGTCCTGTAATGTCGACAATCGACCCGTTCATCGGAATGGAAGGGATACCAGTGCTTCACAACTTCTCTCAAACAGTTCAACTGACGTACAATTGAGTCGATTAAGAAGTGGACACAACATAATCACTGAATATAACCCAAACTATGAGTTTGGAGGCTCAACCTGTACTCTGCAGGACTTGAGAGAAGTACCTAGGGAGAAACTCACACTAATCAAGTAACTTATCATATAAACAAAACTATATATTGATTTGAATATTAATGCAGAGCCTTAGGTCAGGGAGCTTTCGGAGAAGTATATCAGGGATTCCTGCATAACATGCCGGGAGAAATCACTGATGAACTGCCCGTCGCCGTGAAAACACTCCCTGAATATTCAGCGAATAACCAAGCAGAAATGGATTTCTTGATGGAGGCGCTAATTATGTCCAAATTTAAACACAGGAATATCGTCCGATTTATTGGCGTTTGCTTTGAGAAAATGCCCAGGTTTATAGTACTCGAGCTTCTACCAGGTGGTGATCTCAAAACATTTCTTCGTGAATCTCGTGGCACATCTTTGAAACCATCCTTGCTTAATATGGGAGACCTTCTCGTCGTGGCTTTGGGTATAATTTATTATTCAAAGGAATATCAATTTGATTATTTGGTTGCAACAGATGTGTCCCTCGGCTGCCAATACTTGGAAGAGAATCACTTTATACACAGGGATATAGCGGCCAGAAATTGTTTGCTCAGCAGTAAAATCAAATCCCAGTCCGCGAACATCAATAATATCAATACTCTCTTCAATATAATTAATTATAATAACGGCTATAATAACAGTGGAATTGTTGTCAAAATCGCAGACTTCGGTAATTCTTTAATCAAATTTAGTTATTATCTCAAAAATTACATTTTTTTCTGTTACAGGTATGGCCAGGTATGCCTCACAAATCACACATTTTTCAACTTATTACATAACATTCATTAAACTTGGATATTATTTTCAGAGACATATATAGAGCAGACTATTATAGAAAAGGAGGCAAAGCTATGCTTCCGGTCAAATGGATGCCTCCGGAGGCCTTCTTAGACGGTATTTTCACTTCTAAAACAGACGGTATTATCTTTTGGATATCCGATACAAATCTCAGACATTTATATTCCTGTTCTTTGAATACAGTTTGGAGTTTTGGGGTTTTGCTTTGGGAAGTCATGTCAATGGGATATATGGTATTCAATTCACTCATCTTTTTTCCAAGTTATCATTAATTGAATATTTCAAAAGCCATATCCGGGACGAGGAAATCAAGAAGTGATGCAATTGGTGACGGCCGGGGGTCGACTCGAATCACCCAACTCATCGACACCCTCTCAGGTTTACGCTATAATGACTCAGTGTTGGAATCCTTTGCCTGAACACAGACCCACTTTTGCCACAATCATTGAGAGACTGGGTTATTGTCTGCAAGATCCGGATGTGCTCAACGTTAAGCTACCCATCTTTCAAAGGGCGCCTTCAATGGAAAGAGATGTAAGAATTTAAAAGATTATAACCAATGAAATCTAATAAACAATAATATTTGAGATTCGCTTAAATTATGTTAACATTGAATGAAATGATTTATTAATTTGAATACAGTTTTGAATATTGAACCCAATTTTGATCAATTGATTGCACGACTAATGACTGCATGTCTTTCCAACCAATCGACTAACTGACGAACTGATTAATTCTCGACAATAGATGACATTAATGCGTCCGCCGCCCGACGCAACCGATTATTTAGTGCCAAACAATCCTTGTTCTAACTCTAACTCAAACTATAGTATGAGTACTGAAAAAACTGAATTACTATCTCCTGACACCTGTTCGACATTCAGCTGTTCTAATGAAGACAATAAGCTTTTGGAACTGTTAGACGACGTCAACCCACCGGTAATACCTCCCCGAACGGGCAATAGGAAGGAAACAAGTTTTTCTGACCGTAACTCTAATCCTAAGAACCAAATGGCATCTAATGTCAAAAGTAATGGAATCAAATCAAACATTATGGCAAACAAAGGAAGTGCTCAGCCATTAGTGTTGGACGCATCCAGTCTTTTACAACACCCATCACGTTATGTCAACGTCAATGTAAACGAGTCAACAGAAGCAGTCGGTGCTAATAATGTGAGACCCAGTGTCCAGCAAATCAATTGTTAACTCAATGGACACAAACATTAGATACGAGACTCTTATCGATCATAATATCAATTGCTTTCAGACATAGCTTCACATCATTTGTTTATTCATCAAAAGAACGATCAAAATAATTGTCAAGCTTTCAAAAAAATGATCAAATTTGTATTAAGTCACAATCAATAGAGATATTGTAGCAAGGTCGTCATTTTCAAATTGAAGTTAACTATCAACTTTAATATCGATTTAAGTCATTTCATTTGATTTATACTTTAAAACGAATTGTTTCGAAACGATTGTAAAAATTCTCAACGAATTCAAAGTCTTAGAAAATGCCGAATAAGTCTCAGAATTATTTTAACAATTGTTAGGAATTATTCTGAAATGAAACTAGGACAACCAATGGATAAATAAATATATGGCTCAATATATCTATTTTGTTGAAAAGAGCAAAAAGAGAAAACGAACTGAAATTGTTTGCAACACCGAAAGTAGAGTCAACTAAAACGAGTCAACAAATCTATTCTCATCTCAAATATTCTTTTGTGAAAATATTGAAAATATAGGTTTGAATTGAAAATTATTTGTTAAAAAGAGTTTGTTTTTCTAAAACACATCAATATATCGAATATCAATTAAATTTTGTAAATAATTAACAATAATTAATAGCTGTTAAAGATTGTGATCAATGCTTTCGAAACATAATTTATCCGTCAAATTAAGTTTATAACAATTTTGTCATAACTTATAAAAACGAATTGTTGTCCAAAAATAGACTTATCTGTGATATTATTCATCATTTATTTGAAACAAAATTCAATTACTTTAAGAAAACATCGATTTATGTAAATATTTACAAAATTTAATTAAACGACAATTAATGTAAATAATTGACTTATTTCTCCAAAATTACAAAAATGTTTATAAATTAATAAAATTAAAGAAAATATTAAAACTAAACCAAAAGTTATTACTTTTAGCTATCATTGAATAGCAGACAAAGAGACAGATCTTCTTCGTTGGTAGTGTTGGGAATACGGTTTTTACTGAAGAAAATTGGTCTCAAATTTTTAATCTCAACGCTATTATACTTATATAACTGTCCGATATTTTTCTGTAATTAATTGAAGACAATTA
Organism: Edwardzetes edwardsi; assembly: GCA_034693445.1. Taxonomy (NCBI): domain Eukaryota; kingdom Metazoa; phylum Arthropoda; class Arachnida; order Sarcoptiformes; family Ceratozetidae; genus Edwardzetes; species Edwardzetes edwardsi. The sequence goes on along the minus strand of JAQFXL010000147.1, from coordinate 6,907 downwards.
AAAAGACTGATTCGATATAAAAAAGATTACTTTAATACTTACGCCAATCACTTGAGAGACAAGTTTTTTAAGGAATTCTTTCTTTCTTTTATCAGTGAAGAGAATCTTATCTTTGGTTTCAGTATTCTTAATGAGTTTTTGGTCAAAATCAGACCAGTCTTTGACATCGGTTCCCGTTATTTGACTCAACTTTAATTTGATTGAATCAAAGCCTAATTTTATGGCAATCCCCTCATAGAGAATAAGCATTAAATGGAGTAGAATGGACTGATTCTGTTCGTGTTCTCCAAAAAAGGACAGAGCAGTCAGCAGCTGCTCGAATAGGAAATATATGGCGCCCTCATTCTGAATCATATTGTCGTTAATGACTTTTCTTATGAGAATAGAATTCAATTGACAGGTCTTTAACGATATATTAGTGTCGAGCCATGAAAGCGCTTTAGCCGTCGGGTATATAATCACATTCGGGAAACCATTCAACAAATAATTACCGAATTCTGAGATAAAAACTTCATTACTTTCGTTGATTTGATTGGAGTACTCCATGGAATCATTATTTTTGCCCGGATTCAAAATTGTAACCATTAGTTCAATAAATTCTTTACTTAACAAACGATTTATTTGATCTGAAATCAGTTCCGATTCAATCGGTTCGGTGTCTTCTGTCGCGCCTTCGTTTGAAACCTGATTCCTATTCTTAATGGCAGTCCATTTGTCGTTTACTCTATTGAAGACAAACGGTATGAGTGTCGTCACAATCGGTCCAATTTTCTGATAGTTCGACAATGATTGTGGACAGTTGGCAATCAAGGGTTTAACAAAGCTTTTCATAATCATTCTAAGCTTCCATTCGGGAAGAAATTCAATATCAATGAGAATTGGCGTAAAATCGTTGATTTGCTCATAAATGTGTGCTTTGAGAGCAGCGATAGATAGACCCAAAGCGTTATAACAATTCTCATGAAGAGTCCAAATAAAGTTTTGCATTCTATAGGCTTCGGATTTGTTGGAAATGTGTTCATTGGATGAATGGGACGGAAGATCTAAAATATTGATTTTATCGCTTTCATTGATCTCAGAGTAAACCAAAGACTTGAAGTTTTCGCTACATTTCTGCTGATATTCTGGTCTCCAAATAGTATTCAAATTAGAAACCAATGGAAATAAGCCACTAATGAGAGGAAGCATTGAAGGCATCAAAACTATTTGGCGCTCAGTTTTAATCCTTTTCAGTAGAGATAGCATCAGATTCACGACATATAACAGATTGGCTCTCTTGTGGCCAAACATATCGTCTTCTAATGAGTTGTGAGACAAACCGATTTCATAAAAAAATTGTTCGCCACTAATGTTATAACTGATTATCCAATCAATTGATTCAAAAAGTTCTTCGACAAACTGTTTCTGGTGATTAATATCTGCAAATTCATTGCTTTTCACAAATAAACAAATGAATCAAAAGGTTTTCGAGTTTTTAAATGAATACCTGATTAGAACCAGTCCTTCATTGAGAGCGCATTTCTCCATTTGACTGAATTGTTGGACATCCGAACACATCGAATAGATGTGTGATTTGAGGTCAAAGAATAGAGGCTTTCGACAAAACAAATCAAATCAATCAAAAAATAATTGAAATTTATTTCTTACGACTAATAGTGATGGAAATGTTTGGCATATTTTAATGAAGAGAGAACAGGAGTGTCGGCGCAAATTCTTCACTTCTTTACTTCGCGTCCATTTGTTTTGCTCTCCGGTTGTAAACGACGCCAAAAATAGAGTCTATTTTCAAACAATTGTTAGAAATAATAATAAAATTAAAATATTTGTGTATTTGAAACCCATTTAATGATTTGATTGAGCAGTTCATTGGAAATGTGGGGCAAAAACACAGTCAATGCAGAAATACAGGAGAGTTGACTTGATAAAACATCCGGGTCCTCTTTATTGCTTTTATCGATCAATGATTGCAAAAGACTATTGCTTTCGATTTGAAACTAATGATAAACCAAAGAAAAGGTAATTTCCTATATGAAAGAGGAAATGTTTACAAGATTTTTATCGTGAACTTTGTTGAAGACGGCGGCCGAAAGCTGTGCCAATATTTCCCAATCAGTTCTATCACTATTTGATTGGATTAAAGCCTTATTCAGTAATTCACTCACAAAATCGAAACATAACTTTTGGTCCAAAACTATATATAAAATGAGTGTTAATTGACTGAAAACAATATACAGTAAATATTCACTCTTGGCGACTTCGATATAGGCAAGGGTATTTGAGTGCACCAAACGGTTGCTTTGAGTGAATATCTACTGTATTCAATAAAATTACTCGTTAATTGTCTAAGAAGTTCAATGGTGTCAGCTCTGAACTTGAAGAAGAATGAGTCAAAGTCTTCGATATCATCAAATTCGAAGCCAAGAACTGATTTATCGAAGACTTGTTTTGAGATTTTGTGAGGAATCAGAGATATTAGACTCAAATGAAGTGATTTATCGAATGAATTACTATTCGATAATTGTTTATAACTTTTGATGAATAAGAACCAGAATTGAACTGAAATGGCATTAAAGACAACATTTGAGTGCGAAAAGAGGAAAAACATCACTTGAAGACATTGATTCCAAGCATTTCCTGATATGCAACTGTTGCCAAAGAGGGCGACCATTTGCTGTCCGATTTCACTCATTAATGATACCAATCTCTTGACTAAAGACTGTTCTTCTGAGTCCTTGGTATTGATTTCCACATATTTTCTGTATGAGAAACAAAATATGAATTAAAACCCAATTTTAAGAAACTTTTAGTCTGAATACTAACCGAACAGTCGTTACGATTTGGGAAATATTAAAATCAGTGAAAAGCATTTGAATCACTGTTTTATCCTTTGGTTTCAATTGTTTGCGATTCAAACAAATTAAAAGACAGTCACAAATCGATTGCTTTATTTGAAGGTATTTGCGATCATTGCAGTCATTGCTCAACATTTGCATTAAAATTTGCAACAGATTTGAGTCCAATTGTGTCCATTCAAACATAATATTCAAAGTTGAGATTGAAGTTGAAATCAGATCCAAATCGCAAGAAGTCATACATTTGGATACATAGCTATAGATTTTGTTAAGATTTCTATTGAATTCATTAGTCATTTCACGTCTTCGCTGTCCATTATTTGGTTTGAAAGAGATTCCGATGTCTTCAGCCAATTGACAAATGCAATACAGAGAGAGTGTTGACTGATTGCGAAGAAGAATGGATATGAATTGCGGCCAATTCTGTGGCCATTCTCTCATAAGGACTTCGATAACACAACGACTCGAGCCGTTCATCAAATGTCTCCAATAATTGTCTCGAATTTGGTTGGGATTAGTGTCGAACCAGCTTTCGATCAATTGCTTAATTTGTTGCTTAAGATTACCGTCGATTGAATTCCAGTGAAATCGGATTACATTTTCCAAGAGTTGTAAACCAAAGTGTTTATAAACTATTGATTTGTTTGAATCGACAAACGATTCGTTCAATAGTTTTAACGAAACGTTTAATAAAAACAAAACATTTTCATTGGATTTAAATGTTTCGATGTATTGATTGCTAGTATTTCTCTCTTTGACATCACTTTTCTCGTCTATTATCACATCAATTGTTTCACACAATTGTCGACAAATCACTTCTAATTCACTCATAATTATAGTTATTTAATTTGATTAAACTTTGAACCAAAATGAAAAACACTGTGTTTTCAATGAGTTTTGAAAAACTAATGAATACTTTTAAAACATAAACAAAAAATGTGCTACAAATCAGTCATTGATGTCGACGGGGAGGTAATCAATAAGTTATCAATCAATACGTGTTATACCTATTCGCCAATTTAATGCATCAATGTTAAAATAGCTAATCTATCTCGATTGATTAGCAAACAACAATAAAAGTGAAAACACTCACGACCAAGATGTTCAAAATAAAATCTCGAATGAAAGTGAGTTTTCGTGACCATCACTTGTGTTCATCCAGACAATACGTGTGTGCGAATCTGAAATTGTCAAGTACAGATTCTGCAACTTAGAATTCAATTACTTTATCGAAATGATAAGTAACATCGCGATAACTGTGAGCTGATCTAGAAAGGCATTGATTAATTGAATGAGGAAATATGATCAAGTTCATTGACTCATTTGATATCAGTGATGGCACTGAATCTGTTATTATTGATAACCAGTTTTAATGAGTTTTAGTCGAGAGTTGAGTGCAATTGACTGGAGTTGAGACTCAAAAGACTTAATTCAATGAGAAATGAGTAAAACAATCGAATTAATGTTTAGATTAGTTTATTTCAAACTTCGAGACACCAAAGAGTAGATTTGAATTTTATAATAGATTTAAAACAATAATAAAGTGTTGTATTGATTATAATCATAATATTTTGAACCTAAGAATAACGTCTTTACTATAACTTTAGATAAAAGTAATTCATTTTAACATTTAATTAGTTTTAAGCAAAAGTCTTATCAAACGAATAATTAGTTGAATAAAACATAAATGAATTGAATTTTCTGAAAGTTAAGAAGAATGTGTCAGAAATGGTGTCTCGGCTGTCATTCTGGGCGAAGGAACTCAACCAGAATCGACTGTTGCGGCTGAACAGTGAATTCGCCGAAAGTAATCTCTTTGCCGATAAGGTCTTGACTCTGAGAGTCGGCCAGAATAATGGTTCCCTTTTCTGGCAGATATGCCTCTTTAAGTTTAACCGGTTTAGGTAATGATGTGTTCAAATTGATGGCTAATAGATATGAATTCTGGCCCTCAACCGGTTCATCAGTAGTGCGAATCATAACGAAGACATTGTCTGTGAAGTTATGATTTGGGAAAAGAGTTTTACCCAATAGTATTGCTTCGGCGCCACTCCTTCTCAGTGCGACTAAAGCTTTAAATTGTTTCAAATGAGAAAACGTTGTATTCATTTCTGTCTCGACATTGCTTTGAGGGGAAGATTGTGCGGCATTTGTCCAGGTGTTCACTCCATTATTGTCACTGAAACCGGCAGAACTGGTGTTTGTATTCCACTGCATCAGTGATCTGAAGGCCATTCTGGAGCTGTCGCCTTCATTCAGTGCTTCTGTGGGAATGTCTAAGTTGTCTTGCATTCCGAGCTCATCCCCGTAATAAACGACTGGAGTATTTCGCGGAAGAATAAATGTTAACATTTGAATCGCTTCCGATAATCGTTGACCGATTCTTGTGGCCAGTCTTGACCTGTCGTGATTGCCAGTAGCAACACCAGACCAAGGGGCGGGAGGCTTCAGATTAGATGGCCATGATAATTTCTCGACAGCTGATAGCCAGGAATTGATAATATCCTTCAGTTTGGCGGCATCTGTAGTGTAGCCGACGTCTATCAAACCGAAATTGAAGGGCAGGTCAATTAGTCGTTCGGTTGGCTGTCCGTAGTATCGCAATAACTGTTCAGTCGGTTCATAAGATTCTGAGATCAGTATTTTCTTTTGTCCGAATTGATGGACAGTTTTGCGCCATTCCTTCAAAATGTCAAAATTTTCTTCCTGTCCCGCAGTCTTCGAGTGGTCAGTAGTACTGTAATCATTGCCAATAGGTGTGGTTCCGACTACTTTCTCGTCTTCGAAACTCTCGTCTTCTATGAGATGGGCGACGGCATCGATTCGAATGCCGTCCACTTTTCGTCTTAACCAGAACTGAAGAACTTCTTTGAGAGACTGCCGGACCTCTGGATTCCGCAAATTGAGGTCGGGCTGACTCGGGAGGAATTGGTGCAAATAATACTGTTTTCGCTCTTCATTCCACTCCCAGGCAGACCCGCCAAACACTGACCTCCAATTATTAGGTTCTAGAGGTCGAGAAATGGTTGCATTTCCGACGCCATTGTGCCAAACATAGAAGTCTTTATATTTGGGGTCACCCGATATGGAGGCGTTAAACCAGGGATGGCGGTTAGAAGTATGGTTAGGAATAAAATCAATTATGACTTTCATATTCTTGTCTTCGCTGTGTATTTCTTCCACCAATTTGTCGAAATCTTCGAGAGAACCATATCGGGGATCAATGTCTGTGAAATTCGTGACGTCATACCCGGAGTCCCTCATTTCCGACGGATATATCGGCGACAGAATCAATGTTTCGACTCCGAGGTCTTTCAAATAATCCAATTTACTGATGAGTCCCTTTAAATCTCCCTCTCCGTCGCCATTTGAGTCCTTGAATGAGCGGACGTACACCTGATATATGGTTGTCTTCTGCCACCAGGGAAGCGATGAAGTGGCCGGACATTTGGGTGCGACGGCCACTATAACTACGGCCCCAATAAGCATTGCAAACCATACCACCCAGAATAAGACGAATAAAAACATCCTGAGTCTAACCCAAAACGGGTCGTTTGCATATTTCATGAGCTCCTCTTTGCTCATCCCAACAGGGCCTCCATAACCATTGTCGACATCGACTTTTGCCTCTCCATTCTTGCCATCGTTGGTAAACTTGACTTTGGATGGCGAGGCCGCGTCTGTATCGGGATTGAGCTTCTGTTTGACGGCGATCTCCTCATCCATTTCGAACTGTTCCTCTTTGTTGGCCTCCAAAGCCATTATTAACAGACGTTCCCCTCAGATGTGTATCACTAATAGTATTAATCAGTTATCAGAGTTTCTGACAATAATTGATTCAAATTGTCTCCAATTGACTCATAAAACAATATTAATATAAAACGCGAAGAGTGAGAGCTGAGGACAGCCTTAAATGGACTGTGCGTTCAATTGATGCCAACAGTGCGGAATTGAAGCACTCGTTGCTATAACACAAGTCGTAAGGGAGTGACTGTCGCCTACTTAGCATTCAATAGTCATATGAACTGATATGACATTAGAACTGATCTGTTCTG
>JAQFXL010000146.1:0-30042 GCA_034693445.1 Edwardzetes edwardsi | reverse complement strand
AGAGAGAGAGAGAGAGAGAGAGAGAGAGAGAGAGAGAGAGAGAGAGAGAGAGAGACTTATGACTAGATGAAAGTCTAATTAATGAATGGTAATAATTGGCAGACATTTAGTCATTAGTTTTGTAGCTTTTATGAGAGGGTAATAAAACTCAATAAAACGTATGAATAGCTTACGTTTGAAGGCACGCGGTTTGGCCTGTTTTCTACGTCTCGCAGTTGGCGTTGAACTCGAATTACTGGTCGTTATTGTTGATGTCGGTGTCGGTGCAGTCTGTCCTTCATATATGATTGACTCGCTATCGGACATCGCTTTCTAACTTTAGAGTCCGTTTAGTCCTTTTTGTTTATCCGGTTTTTGTCACTCAGAATATAATAGACTTTGGCTCAGGTCTCTCGACGCTATGGTAGAGTATCATCAGAATCGGTAGTATTGGCACAGCATTGGAAAGCATGTCTCTCTAGTGATCAGCTCTTATGCCAGTACACATACAGTACCGAAGTTTATGCATTGCAAAAGTAACCACGAATTTGACGTCATTTGAGCGCAGCATCGGTGAAGACCAGCGCCAACAGCACCAGACTATTACTTTCTGATAGAATAGTTGCCAACAGAACACCAAATACAGACTTGGATGTGATGTGCGATGCATTGCATTGCATGCAATGTCTGTTCTGTTGGAGCCTTAGAGTATTGGCCAATATAGCCGTCACTGCAGTGGAGGCGCTCTACATATACTGATCCTCATAGGAATGGCAGCATAGAATTCCCAGGAGGAATACATTCTTTTATATGATCAAAATCAGTGCATCACTCATGTGCTCCAACTATTCACCCACTCCTTCATCTCAACCATAAACTGTTTTATTTGACTTCCATTCGATATAAGCCTTCTTTGAGCCTCTCTTTGTCTCTTCTGCTCCTCTTTTGTCTATTTTGTCATTCGATTTGGTTTTAGTCTTACAATCAGTGAGTGCTGTCCAATGCTGTTCAATATAAGTGCAACTGATCTGATAGATGTGACAAAGCATTCGCACTAATCTTAAGTGGACAGACAGTTAGCCAAACCAACACAACATTCACCTGTTGTAGGCTTTAAAGCAGTTATCCAGATGTCGATCCGATTGATTCGTGGTCTCCCATCCACTCTAATAGAGTTAGCAAATAAAATGACCGCAAAACTGATGAGCATTTCTCAGGGCTAACCATTCTTTTTGAGTTAATGCATGGCTTTTGCTATCGATTTGTAACTATTGGAAAGCAAAAGAGCACTGAAAGAGAGCACAGTTATGGGCAAACTCTAACTCAATGATCAATTTTTAATGACTCAAATCTAATTATGTGAATAAATTGATGAATTCAATTGCATTCTCAAACATTCAATGAATCGAAAGCTTTTTCGAGTCTTTATATCAGAAATGATTAATGAATTAGAAAATGAAAGCAAGAATCCAAAGATGAGACAAATTTTCAATACTCTCTTGGATTTGAAGCTATTTTTACTGAAATTGGTTTTTCAAAATAAATTTAGCGAAAAATTAGGGAAAAATCTAATAAAGTTAGTAATCAAATAGAAGTCACATGAATAGAGAGCGGATCAGCACAAGGAGAACAGTGCAACAGAAGTGAGACATTTGGAAAGCCTAAGCCATTATTGTATTCTTATGCAACTTCTACTCCCTTTGGCATCAAAACTAATGTTCAGTGAGTGTAGTGTATATTCGGACAGAGTTTGGCATACATTTGGGATTTGTCTAATGTTAAGGGATTGGGATTTGTCAAAACTTATATAATGTAACCTAAAAGCTTTAACTTCAAAAACTTCACTCAATTTCTCTGACTCTACACAACATACACGAGAAGAGGACCAAAAGCCTTATATTTTCCTTACATTCACTTCGACTCAAGTAGTTTAATATCTTTAAAAATTCAGATCTCATAATAATATAGTCTTTGAAATGCAGTCAAAGGTGTATCAAAAGCCATAACTATAACTATAAATTATGAAAGACATCATATGTTTGTCACTTCTTCTTTGCTTCTCATGACTCACCTCTCATATACTTTACGATTGTCTGCAGTGAAGGAGCACTGAATTGCATTTAATTAATCACGCGATGGCTCATCACTGATATCGTTATGAATTAGAAGACATCCTCTGCTTCTCCCACAAAATGCTAGGTATAATGATGTCATACAATGGCTAAAAACTAAAATAATTGCCTTAATTACAAACGCATTCATAAAAACGTTTTCATTTATAGCTTCGTTTGTCATCTATTCAGTTGATTCATGAAAACTACTGTCCGAACAAATAGGAACCGAATAATTAAATATTTATACAAAATTGTTTGCTTAATATTTAAGACTCAAATTAATGTTTCAATGAAACCATTTAAGCATATGATATGATTTTTCTCTTCCTTCCCTTCCCTTTCATTTGATCACTGTCACATGAAATTACCACGCTATAATTTTTACATGTCAACAACATTTCGTCTTTATTCTTGGAATCAATTTCTTTGAATGGGTTTTAATTTTTAAGCAATTGATTTGGTAATCAATGTTTTACTTCTTTGAAATTCTTGAATCAAATGATAAAAAGTGTGTTTAAGTGAAGCATTTAATTGAAATTTTCGCTCATAAAACACAATTAACTAAACACTATTGTAGTCTATTTGGTGAACAAAGTTATGACAGCTTTACGATTCACTGTAACGCCTTATGTCAGGTCAGTGGTCCGGATCATTAATTATGAGTCGCAAACAATTTGTGAACCCATTGAATAACCTCTGTTTGCGAGCTATGACTTTAATGTGGATTTAATTGAAAATTGTTCTTATCTTCAAATTAAAGGGCAGTTATTATTGTTATCTCGAAAACAATACACAAATGGTCTCAAAATGCATATCAATTGTCAAACGTATTGACTGAAAGTTTATATTAATTTTTATTATGATTTGACAATCATTTGATCAAAAATTAAGATTTAAGTCAATCACTGAATGAAGTCAACTCTGGATGAAAACTCACAGTCTTTCGGTCATTCAATTTTGTTATATCTTTGAGAAAACTGTTTTATTGGAATTCTCACTGGAAAACCTGATTCACCAAAGATTTTAATGTCATCTAAATCATTATAACTGCACCTGTCATTATATGAAGGAGCTATGGACCCAACAATTATTATTTTGATCGGACTTCCATGAGTTAAGACATTTGTTAAAATAATTGGAAATTCAAATTTTTGTCGGTTTTCTTGAAGTTTAGGTTAAAATGTTAATGGATTAATCACTCAGAATAACACTCAGAATAACACTCAAATACTAATGGAATTTTAGTTTTCTAATTGATTACTTCAGTCGCTATTTTTCAATTTTTTCAATTCTAAACCTAGTTGTTTCCATTAAGAATGTACATGGATTATTTTGAAGATTTAATTAATTTTTCACTCAAGTTTCAGTATTGTTATAACCAGGTTCATTTTATGGGGATTTCAAATAAAAGAAACAATATTTTCCTTTCTTTGTATTTCATGTAATAATAATAAATTTATTCAGTTTTAAGGACTGAAATACATATCGTTTTGTATTCAAATTGTAAATGAGTTTCAATTTGTTAACAAATTTGTTGAAATTGTGTTAATTTCTTACAAAAATGAATAAATCAAAAAATTTTATATAAAATTTAAGATTAAAAGAAATGTTTGAAATGAAAACAAATTTTATTTCGTGAAACAAGTTTTTTCATCAATCAAATAGACTTTGAGTTGAAAATGATTTTCGTTAATTCTAAACGAATTTTAATTGATCTTAATAATAATTAATTGAAAGTCTACTCTGAGTTTCATTAAATATAATGAATGAGTTTTGCATAGAGATTGCATTAATCAAATTGTATGTGATTTTCAGTTCAAATTTAGTCATATTCCAGGTGAAATGGAAATGAACTATTAGATAATTAAGGTAGACATTTATTCTTGTTCAAGTGATCTGAGGCCTAGATAATATTAAATTTGAAACATTGAAATCTGAGACTAGACTTACTTCCTATTTGTGACAAAAAGATTCACATCCATGAACCTCAACAAACAAGGCTCTACTAATTCTGTCTAATTGCTGTCTAATAGTTTTTGTTGTTGTTGTTGAGATTTCACCTGCATACATTATTCACAGAATTAAATTCATCTTCAAAGACAGGAAAGTAACTGAAATTTTGTATAATTTGAATGCATATCACAATAATTACTGAAAACATTTTATTTATGATTTCTTCCGATGATTATTATGTAAACACATTTGAATTCTAAATGAAATAATTTATAATCAGTTATAACTAAGTTAGTCATTGAGGGTTTGATAGGTCTTCCTCCTCTAGGCAACAATTCAAAGCCATTCAGGGTTTGATATTTTTGAACACAAATTGCTTCTAATCTTAAGTTTAGTGATTGAAGTTTCAGCTTATTATCAAATTCAGTAATTAATGTGTTTTTGGTTACGAATCACTCGAATAGCGATATATGAGATGATAACCAAAAGTATGGGAATATTTTTCTATCACACTCTCAGCTCAGGTGTTATCTATGAGTTCATCACTTCATTCATAAAATGTTTGCAGTTTTACCATAGGTTTGAAGGGAATATAAGTTAACAAGCTAATTCGGCAGTCAATCAATTAATCATCAATCATTAACCAAACATAAAGGTCAGCCTAGAATCTTCATTAATGTTTCATCACTAGAATTTACCTAGTTTGGTTTCTTCCGATGGTCTCAATTTAAATATAATTACAAAAATGTTAAAAATATAATTAAAATTTAATTCTTATCAAAGTTAGACTACATTCGCCTCAAACTAATCAATTCGAGCATAAATTATAATGAAAAAGATACCTAGGCAAAATTATATTCTCATTACATATTTGAGATAAGATAAATTCTGTTCATATTCGAAGTTCAATGGGTTGTCGAGGATGTGATGCCTTGAGGTCATCGATGATTTATTAATGTCTTTTAAAAATTATATTATTTGTTAGAGTAATTCAAAATTTGAATTTCAAATCATCTTTGAATTAGTATTGCAAAGAAGTCAACACTAAATTCAAAACTCAATGACTTATTCACGTAATGTATGTCTGACTTCACTATTGTTTACAAACATTTGATTTGAATTCCTTTTGATTTGCAATTAATTGACAATTAATTCAGTCTTCAGACAAATGTCTACCGAAAAGTCTGTTCACAAGAATTGGAGTTATGTTTGCGACCATATATGCAGTCGATTGCTGTCCGACCAGTCGTTTGTCACTCACTTCAAGACATTGTCGACAAACGCAGAGAAAGTGAGTCACTGTTTGTCTCAACAGTTTGTGCGCCAACTGTTGGATCAGTTCTTAACGATTACCGGTTCCGCAAAACATCAGAAGTATTGGGAAAAAGCAAAAGAGTTTAGAATTGAAGGCAACGAATGCTTCAAAAAGAAGTATTTCGAAGACGCCATCGAAGCTTACAATCAGGTAAACAATTGTCTCATTTGTCACACAATTATCTATAAAATTGTTTTATGATTCAAAGGCTATAGTTTTCGCATCCGTTCCGAACCCGAGTCACACAAATGAGTCCAACAGTGAGTTATCTCTGAGTTTTGCTAATCGTTCGGCCGTTTGGTATCATTTGAAACAATACGACAATTGTTTGTCTGATATCTCGAATGCCTTTAAATATGACTATCCTTTGAGTCGAACCAAACTTTTGTTACGAAAATCCAATTGTTTTCTTCAAAAGCAATATTTTGGTGACGCAAAAGATGTCTTCGACTCCATTGACTTCAATCAGGAATCAGACAAAAAACAATACGAAACACAGATTAAGACCTTATTGGAGACAATCGGCAAAAACGGCGCCAAAAACCCCTCCAAATGTATTAACAGAACTAAAGCCAAACCTAAAGTCAAGTTCGTTAGCAATGAATTGATGCCAAACGCGAGCCAATCCCTCCAAATGTGCAGTTCTCCATCAAAGGGACGTCATATTATTGCCAAAGAGGACATCGAAGCGGCAGATATTCTTTTTATGGAAAGACCGTTCACTTCAGTACTTTTGCCTCAATATTACAAAAGTCATTGCAATCATTGCTATAGAAAACTGTCGGACGTATCAGTTATGCCGTGCCTTAAGTGCACTCAAGTAATGTATTGCAGCGATCAGTGCGTAGAAGAAAGTTGGAGTCAATACCATCAGTACGAGTGCGGAGTACTGGATGTGATGCATGACATCGGAATCGCACACTTGGCGTTCAGAACACTTCTGGTTTGTGGTATCGATAATGCAATTGAAGTGGCATTCAATCCGAACTCATCACTCATTCCTTATCTGAGTGACTATAAGTCAGTATATTCTTTGGTCGATCACTCGAATGACTTTATACTAGAAGACAGTCTAAGCTATTCATTAGTGGCTTCACTTCTATTCATATTAACCGAAAATTTGCGTTTATTTAAAAATGAGAGCAAAAACTATGAGATATTTGGGGGAATTGTATTGAAGCACATCCTTCAGCTGATAGGCAATGGATACGCCATCTCTTCTACTGAAAATATTGAACACTCATTAGGTTTAGCGTTTGAAGACAAACGTATTGCGACCGCAGTCTACCCAACCGTTAGTCTAATGAACCACTCGTGTGAACCCAATATTTGTGCCGTTTATGACAAAAGACTGCTTATTGTGAGGGCCGCCAAACCTATAGCTAAAGGACAGGAAGTAATGAATTGTTACGGACCTCATTGTAAACGAATGTCCACTAAAGACAGACAAACAGCTCTTATGGAACAATATTTCTTCAAATGTGACTGTAATCCATGTATGACCGGCAGTGAAGACTTGAGCCGTGCTCTGAAGTGCGACCAATGCAATGACGCCATCGTTTCTGATGAATCGAAGAACTTTTGCAAAAATTGTAAGAAAAGTGATTTTAATATCGAATCGATTGTAAGAGAAGTGCAAAGGGGTCTGACTTTTCTTACTGATGGCTCCCAACTCATTGATGGCAACCAGTTATCCGAATCTGAAGTAAAACTCTTAGAATCGCATCGAATACTCGAAAGGGTTTTGTATTCAAAGAATAGAAATTTGGGTAAAGTTTTGGATGAATTGAGTCGATGTTACTCTCAGATGAAGAACTGGTCAAAAGCTGTCCAATTTTGTCAACAAAGCGTTGATATCGTTAACGAAGTATTCGGCGAAACCAGTATTGAAGTGATGAACGAATTGATTAAATTAAGTGAATTGCAGTTCGAGTTATTCAATGACAACCGTTCCCTCGAAGACAGCATTAAAGGGGCCAAAAGTTGTCTTTTAACCACTTCTAAAGCCGTCAAACTTCTGACTAATAATTCGATTCCAAGCGATGACGAAAACTCTGCACAAAACAGAGAAATGAAGAAATTGGAGGAACGCCTCGTTTTTTGCAATTTATTTGTCAAACAATTTGTTAAAAAATAATTTTATTTATATTTTGTATCGAAATATATAATATTTTATAAAATTGTTAACATTTCAGAAATTAATTGCATTTGAATTAAAAATTTTCGCTAAAAACCGAATTTCAAATCAATTCAAAAGTTGTGCCAAAAGTTGTTTTAATACCAAAACAAATGAAAGCAATGGACTCATGGCTTAACACATGAGTTATGTCTTGCGTTTGGGTTTTCAAATTCAAATCTAATTAGTTATTATTTTTTATTAAAATGTATTTAAGAAAATCACTGAAAAATTTACAATTTATGTGAGTTTTGTTCAAATTATTGATCAAACTTTGGATTCAATTATTTTCGTTCAACTTTTAGAGTCAATCAACAAAAATGTCTGAATTGGTGTCAAATTGTGGCCAATCGAAGATATCTGAGTGATGACAACAACCACAACAAAGATAATGAAGATAAAAGTGTTGAAGAAGTGGCAACAAAGAGTGGATCTGACCACCGAAGATCTGAAGACAAAGTTGTTATCGCAAAACAACATTTGAATGAATTGATTGATAATTTAAAAACAAAGACCCTTTTCGGTGAGTCTGATCCCAAACTCAAAGAACTGTTGGCAAAACCACAGTTCCATATCAGAAGAAGTGCTCGAAATGAGGAAGAGTTCGACAAAAAGGATGAAACCATTAATGAGTAATAAATTAGTTGATTATGTAATTTGAATGTCATTTAAATCCAAACAATTGTTTGTTTAGAATCAGTGAAGATATCGACAAACGATTAGTTTTGGCCGCAAAAGGAATCGCCAGTACTTTGAGTGGCGAAGAGTCGAAGAAAACTGAAAGCGATTTATTGAAATTACTTAAATTGCAGGCATTAGAGACCAATTCGGCCAAAAGAGGACAACCACTCACTAAAGGCGACTTAACGTTAGTTTTTGTCACATTTGCCATATTTTATGTTTTCTTTAGCTCAATATTATTGCTTTCTTCAGATCTCTTTTGGGTGATATGAAAGTCATGAAAGAAGACCCGACAGAAGACACATCTTTTGAGGGCTCGATGTTTAAGAGACAAGAATTTAAAAGCAATCAGTTTAGAGAAGACGTGGATTTTAAACCAGAGCGCGGTTTTGCTGATTCTGCCATAGACTCAGATTTTCAGGCCCGAGGAAAGAGAAAGCCTTTTGAGGACAAGTTCTACGAACAGTCTGTCACTCATTCTATGATTCAGAAGAAACGACTGACTGATTCACAACAGAGTGGACAGAGTCAACAAAGAGTGGACAGAATTAATTTGTTTACCGGTGAGAGTATTGGTATTTTTGATCCCAATATGGAAGAAGCGACTGATTCGCCCAAAATGTATATTTGGGACCGACATGTCAACGATGAACTCCAGTATATTATAGCACAGCCACCAAAAAATGCATTCGAAGAGATGATTCTATTGACAGAAGAAGGAAAGCTATGGAAGTATCCCATCAACAATGAACAGGGTATGTATTAACACCACTTTTCTTTTCTTTGATTCTATTCTGAGTGATGTCTGATAAGTGAAATGAATTTAATGTCTATTAATAGGAATTTGAGTTCAATTTTGAGATAATTGAAACCAATGTTTACTTTGAATGACAAAACTTTTCAGTAAACAAATCAATCAATGGATTAATTTGACTGCAATTCTCTCATCACTTGTTCAGCACTTTTTTTTATGGTTCACTAGTTTTTAAGAATTTGTCGAATATATATAAAACCGAATTTTTTCATTTCAAATGAGATTTTTATGATTCCATTATTAGCTCTAATCCTACAAAATGTCAAACTTTAACACAATTTCGTTTGATTTGAAGGTCTGGAAGAGGAAGAAAAGGTACCTTTCTATGAACACGTCCTACTCGACCATCTTTTGGAAGGCTTTCCAGAGACAGGTCCCGTCAGAAAGTTTATGGAATTAGTGATTATGGGTTTGTCATCCAATCCTTACATTACTGTCCAACGAAAACACGCGACCGTTCAGTACTATCGCCAATATTTTAATGAAAGAGAGGAAATGTTGCAAATAGCCGGTGCTCTCGGCTAGAACTTGACTTAAACTTTAATTCATTGCTTTATTTGATAAAATGTTTTTGCATTACAAATGTCTGTCAAATAAAATAAATAAATTAAAACATAATTTAAATATAGTTTTATTACTTTAAATATTGAGTAATAATAAGGCAGTGAATAGTCTATTGTTTCAAACAAATTGTTTGAATTGTTTTTCTCTATTGATTTCATTTATGAAAATAGTTTTGAAAATGTTTTGAATTAAAGCAAAACTAAATTCTTAACTATTATCGGATTTTTTGAATGAGTTTTAAAACATAAGTTTTTTTTGGAAAACTTTGAAATATTTGGAAATAAAAGAAATTAATTTTATTCTCGAATCGAAACAAAATAATTTGGATTAAAACTGAAAATTAAAGCTGTTTTCCGTGTTTTTGATTGAAACAAAAGTCAAATAATAATAATAATAATAATTAGCATAAAATTATGTGCAGTAATGAAAAGTTAAGTCAAGTGACCACCAAATTGTTGTTATTGTCTTTTCTCATCCTTTTTAAGTGTTAATCGGCTTTCTTTTGACTGATTGGCCACTTATACGGCACAGACTTTTACATGTGTCGGGTGTTGCCGAAGTTGATACCACTGGCATTGGCTCCTTTGTTTGTGCCGTACTGTAAATTGATGACACCCTCTCCGGCGCGCAATTGATCTTCTGTGAAGTGTCTCTTGTTTTCGTCAGCGGGTTTGGGTCCGAGGAATGGTCCCGGCCATTCGGGGTGGAGATAGCACTGAAAGCAATATGGGTTTAGTTACTACTGTATATTCATTATAGAAAAAGGTGGACATACTGTTCGGCCCAACGCACAGATGCTTTGCGTGACCTGGGGGATATTTCTTCTTTCGTAGAGGTCTACAGTTTGGAAAACATCGATATCTGGAACACCATAAGCTCTGATAGCGCTCTGAAATTTGTTGATATTTTCCATCATTTTGAACTGTCCTCCGGTAGTATTGATTTTTGGAATCGATCCGGGCTTTAACTTATTCATCAATCTTCAGTGAGATTAACCAGTTTAGTTTATGAGTTATAACCTTAATCAAGGTCTGTCCTCACCTGCAAAGGATCGTTCCGTCGCGGAGAACATCTTCGAACGCACCGGCCGGAAGGCGTTCCCCTAAGACGGCTTCTATCCAACCCAATACCTCTGCTTCGAGCTGAGCATCTCTCTTTCCTGCGATCTAAACGCCAACAAAATATATTAGAAAACATTGTTTGCCTTTTCGTAAAGCATTTGTTTATCTTTACGTCAAATCTTTAGAGAATATTCTCAAACTTATGTCTAATCCGAAGATTATTCAGAACTTATTCAGATCAGAATCTAAACCTTGGATATTTTGTAAGTAAATACAACATGCTCTTGAAAATATAAAGTATTTGCATTCATTTTATTTATCTAAACTTAAGAAAACAAGCAAAATGTGCATACTCAACACACATCTCCTTGAATCTCTACTAATTCTAAATATTTTCCAGAAATCTATTCAATTACTAAACAAATGAGAGTAAACTTGAAGTTTTGAGCCCATTGACTATGATCTTGCAATTAGTAAATATTATTCTTAAAAATTATTCAAATGAACTGAAATGATTGCATCAATTAATTTTTGAATCGCGTTTGATATTCAAAGTAAATTTGATTAATCAGTCAAAAAATTAAGAGCTATTTGTTTGTGAATCTGTATTAAAGGCCATTGAATTGTGATCTATAGTTTGAGCAATACTTAAGTCATGCAAATCAAAAAATTTGAGACTAAAGATTAGAAGAAGTCATTAACCAAAACGGGATCTAATTTTAAATCAAAGGCCAGACGAGTCGCAAAAGAAGTAATGCAACCGATTCTTAGATAAAGGATTTCTTATTTAGTCTCTCCCTTATTGTGAATGTATTTTTGGTTTAATGCGAACTATTATTCCCAATGAAATAAAACACTAAACTCTCAGTTGGGCTGACACTAAAAATTTGTTCCGGATAGATAACATTTGCAAAGACAAGATGTCATTCATTGCACAACTGTTCAATTGATAGAACCCATCCCTTCCTGTTAGTAAAGCATATAAAGCAAAATGAGTTGAAATGTAAGAATATTCTGAGTTTTCTAACACTATTTGTCAAATAATTGTTAGCAGAGAATCTTAATTCAATTCATAGACTAGTATTCACTCATAAAAACAGATGAATTCACTTTTGAAAAGCCATAATACAGTCCGTAAAACAGTTAACAATTAGATGAGAGAAAGTGTCACTCATTTGAGTCATTGAAGAAGTTATTCAAACATTAGAAGCAATTCAAACAATAGCTGAATATCCGAACGGAATAATAGTCCGTCGAATGGAAGCATTAATTGAATAAAATTGAAACTAAAATACAAGAATAGAAATTAAACTTTGGGGACAGCCATGAGTTGGACTTACTTTGTTGGCCACTTGGGCACTGAGACCGTAGTTGGCTCCTCGAGACGACATTGTGATGAGTTTAGGAGTAAGTCAAAAGATAATGATTGGTATCAAATAAAAGCTGCAAACTATTGTCGGCGAACACAACACAACTGAGCGCACAAATCCCAACTCAAGAGAACAGTTCACAACTGTAGACCTTTTGAACGAATGAAAAACAGTCACAGAAGATAAAAACGATGGGTATTCGCCTAATATCCAAAAATATCCTTTCTATGGAGTGACTGAGTCTACGCCCAACAGTACACACGTCGGGCTTATATGAGAGTTGCGATTCGTATGTGAGCCGGTGATGTCATAAGTCGTTTCCATATGTGGACCTAAAAACACAACTATTCCAAGAGTTGGGGACTGGTATTACGTTTCGCGTTTCATGACTATCGCAGACGAGACCAAAGTTTATTAACTGCAATATTACTCATTACTAGTGATGCCGTTTGCGTATACTTTTTGGACATTACCATCAAATCTATTCTTATTTCCAAATTTTAGGCTCAAAACTGTAATTCATTTCTTTCTTTGCTGTCGGTTACTGTGGAAGACATAATACTCGGCATATGATCTTCAATGCTGTTTGTCGTAATTTCAATGCCATCGCTTGGCATTAGGCCTCACCTGTACTCTTTCTTCAGACAGATATAGCACTTGTGGCCATGTGTGGCACTACCATAACATTCTTCGCATAACTCTAGCTTTGACTCATACAACTATTCCCATCACTTTATCCCTTCCAAACTCAAGAATATTATTGATTGCAATGCTTTTCGATTGATTTGCTGATTGATATCAAGCAATTATCTAGCTCATTTGAATATTATACCTTATTCATAAATTGAATGATGAATCAATAGTACCCTCAACATATTAAATGAATTTATCCAACATTTGTTTATTTGTCTGCACTTTACTCATGCATTGATGAGGTTTAGAAAAATTGTTACAAATAAACAAATATCTGAATTAAATTTTCATTAAATGTTTACAAATCTTATTATTTATCAAAAGATAAATGAAAGTCTCATTGAATCAGTGAAAGTTTATGAACCGAGACATTTGAATTTTCATTATCATTGTCAGACATTTTTACAACTAAAGAGTTAGCATTTAATTTGAAGATCAAATTCTCGCTGATGTCAGGCCTTTTAAATCGAGAATTTGTTACAATTAATCAAATATTTTTCATTTAATTTTGTATTTTTTAAAAATTCTCTTTGAAAGTGTTTTTGCATGACTTGTGTAATGAGTGGGAATTTAGCTAGAGTCAAGTATTTGTGTCACTTTCGGATAAACAAAACAACAAAAAAGTAAGAATTCTTTCAAAAAGAGATGTCATTCAGAAGTAAAACAAAGAAAATTCTGATTGAATTACAAATTAATTGTAAGTCGTTTTAGTCATCGATTCATTTAATTAGATTTGAAAGAAATGTCTGTTCAATAAGTTATCTCTTTTTATAAGTTTTAGAAAAATATATGTGATTTTCTCTTTTGTTTTGTATAATAATATATATTATTATAAATTGCAAGAATCAGATGCGGATCAACTCAATGATTGAATGAATGGTTTGTGTCTATAAATAAATGTTTTGTTTCACAAAATTTATGTAATCCATTGTAATGCAAACTGAGAGCAGTTTCGGATACATTTGAGTCTTTCCATCACTTTATTAAACTTTGAATTTCAGAGATTAAGCGCTAAAAAAATGACAAAAGAGAAGTCAATGTTTAAAATGAATAAAAATGCCTTTCAAGTGATTGATGACAATTATGTTCAAAAATACTGCACTACTGTTATATTTGGCATCTCTTGGATGCAATTCTTAGATATTTCACATAAAAAGTTACACAAAAATCAAACGAAACGAAAAATAAAATTTTATGATAAAATAGTTTTTAGTCCAATATTCAACTTTTAATTAGAGCTGATTCTCAAATATTTCTCTTCAATAATTAAATGACTTCTATTTGTTTGCATTGAATTAATTAACACCCAGGAAGTTATACATTTATTCTTGATTTAATTATGATTTTTTATTTTAATCTCCCACTCAATAAGAGTTCATATTTACTGAACCCTTCAGTTTGCGGAGAATTCAAAGCATTTTTAAGACATTTTCAAAATTTTGTATCCCGTCTGAGAAAAGACAGAATTAGTAATATTTCCAAAAATATTCATTAATATTGGGCTGAGTTATCACTTTTGGATAACAGCTGAACAGACTTCCATTCAATTAATATCAAAATGAAGGTTTCAGCTTGCACAGTGACAAATATTAAGACAATTCTTAAGTGTTTAACTGATTTTGAACTTGTTTTGCATCTTCCAAAACCAACTTAATTTATTGGATGAGCAAGATTAAGTAAAAATTTTAACAATTGACTGATTCATCTCATTATGCATTGGAATCGATGAGAATTTCGCTGATTTATCATTCAGTCAAAGCATTTAAGTCCTAAAAATCGCGTAAAAGTTCTAATTTTAAATTGAAATATGATTTTTGGTTTAAATAATTAGAAGTTGTTTTGATTTATCGATCATTTGTTTGGCGTTCAGTAATGAACTGCAATGAACTCGATGTCATAAATGTCATAAATTGATTATTCATACTAAACATGAACTTAGATTTTTTACTAGATGTTTATTTAAATTCCATTAATACAAAACTCATTTTGAGTGCAAAGCATTCTCTATATGACGACCAGACCTTTCAACAACTAAGCGACTGATATTTCCATGTAATCAAAGCGTTTTTGATTCTGATCATGGAAAGTTTGCACCACTCCCTTTGCATAATTTTCCAAAGCTAGGCCTTTCCAATGAGTTTATGCTTTATTTTTCTATCAGTTTTGACATCTAATAGACATCTTTTTCGGGACAAATCCACATTTCCCGCACTTTTCTAACTCTCTTATTGGCCTCATTTATGACATTACTGATTGCCTTTTGACTGTCAACTAATCCGCATTTTTTGACAATAATTGTTTGGCTCTAACCTTCACCGAAAAACATTTTATGCAGTCATCCCAACCCGACTGATAGGTTTAATTTGAACGCTTTCATAGTTATGTAAACAATTCAATTAGAGGTCTAATCTATGAAAAACAACCTTTTATTTGATACCACATTGAGATCTGGGAGATTTATATTTACTGAGTAATTACACTTAAAATCTAGTAAAAAATCTGAGTTCATGTTTAGTCTGGTTATGTTTGCAAACATTTGATTCTCAAAATTTTTTATCAAAGTATTTCAAAACCTGATTTAAATTCAAAGAAATCACATTCAGTACAGAATTTACTATAATTTGTGTGAAGATATGGACCGAAAAATTTTCGCCGCAAAAGAATTAGTTAAAAATAACCGAAAGTCAATCTATGCGTCAATTTATTAGTTGTCGCTCTCAAGGGTCTTATCTTTGACTTCAAATGTTTTACTCATAATTTATTGGTCTATGAAATAGTGGTTCGAAAACAAACTAGGAGGTTAAGCCTATGCTAAAGGATAGCTTATTATATGCCCTTTCATAAAATTGTCGCCAGCGTTGAAAACTGATCCTTGAATTTATAAAATTAAGAGACCCTAGTTTTATTCAATGAAATGTCCTTGATAATTCATACACAGTTACAGCCTTTTCATAGAGATTTATATAAATATTCTTTGCCTTCAGTTCTGGTGTTTCTCTAATTTTATGAAATTCTCATACTTTTAAGTCTTTGAGAATCGCTGTTTGGCACCAGACTCGCACCTGGAAAATATGCTGAGCCTAAGTCGAGCACTGGTGTAATTCCGCTGTAAGAAGTGCCAAATTTAGTGCAGCCATAAGATTGCCATTAATTTGAAGATTAAAACTAATAGAAAACAAATGAATAATAAATACATTCATTCATTGACTTTATGTTACAATAAATCTCTTATTACCGAAAATAAATGTTTATTAAGAGATGAACTGAAAACAAGTCTTTTGTTATCTAACTTTAAAAGTACTTCACATTTGTTTTAATTGTTTTTTTTCAAACTTGAAATGTGTTTCACAAAATTGTTGCAATAATAAGAAGCAAATCTTTTTTACTTAATTCCTGCTTTAGTTTTGAGCTATTTTTGATGTAAATGATCCTTGTATTTGTTAGCAAGACCTGTTAACTTGGATTCGCCCACAGATTGCTATTTAATTGTCAAAAATTTCCAGAATATCTTCATTAAGATAATCCTTGAAATATAATGAAAAATAGCGTCAAATAAATTAATTACTGAGAATTTTGACTATTATTTGAATCTTATTTCAAATTCAAAGACAAAAAGATGAGTTTATTTATAGGACTTGGCGTTCGTCACACTCTCACGAAGTCAAGAGTCGCGACTCGAGAGACGAAAAGTTTGAATCAAATTTTTTTAATCCCTTAAATGAAAAATGACTTTTATATTAGTCTCTGCCGACAGTTATATCAAATTACTTAATAATTGTCTGAATTAATCCATAGAAATGATTAAAATAAACTTAATAGTTATGACACTGTCTTAAGACAAAGCTTGAAGGCTTTCAGAATAGAGCTAGGTAAATTTAGATTTTTTTATCGGAGAAATGAATACTTGCAACTTTACATACAATGTATGAAAATTGATACTTTTGAGACTGACTTTGAGGAGAGAATCGCTAACATCTCAAGACATTAGTGACTAAATTCACTGAAAAATGAAAATATTTTTAGCTTCAGTCTGATGTTCATACTGTTCCCTATATTCCTATCCCTTTCAATTCATACATTGTGTGACACATAACACCCACAGCTCGTGTAGACCGAAAATATTCGAGAATTGCAATAATATACTGATTTGAGTGACATTTCAATCGACATTTCGAGATGTGATTGAAAGCGATTTCCATTCATCTTCCTTTATATAGCCGGTCCTCAAGCTATAAATGGTTGTGCAAAAGCCGTGAAAAATGTATTTTCACTCAATTGCTAACAAATTCTGAGTCCTAACCGCTAGTAATAAATGAATAAATGCCTCAATTTTACACTCTTTTGATTTGAATTTAAGTCTTAATAATTTGTTTCGTTTGTTTGCAATTATTATGTTTTTATTTTTTGAGATAAAAAAGCAATACTTAAGCCAAAAGATATTATATTCTTGACTGCCATCAGTTCCGTGGAGTCATTAAGTGATTTAGAAATGACTTTCAGACATAACTAAGTTTTCAGTGAAAATAACTTTATTCTGAACCAAAATGAGTTTAAATTTCTTTAAATGAATTGTTCTGTGAATATATTCTTGGAATGATTATATTTGGATAAGTTTGGACCCGATTATCAAGAATTTAAGTTTTGAATGAAAGAGTTGTTTGTTTCTGTATTTCGAGACTTATTTTTTAATAATTTAAAAATTTAATTGCAGTGAAGTTTGATTTGAATAATGTTTAACCCATTTGTTGGGTTTATTTCTTAAAAACAAAATTAGATAAACTCTTGAGGAAGAGATTGAATGAAGTTTTGATTTTTCAAACAAATATTTTTAGCACAGTTTTTATTAAACTAATCCTAAATGTATTGCAAAGAAATGAAGACAAGATTTTCATTCAGTTGACTGAAAAAATAATTAGAAGTAAATGAGACAACTCTTAAATTTTTCCCGAAAAAAAATTCTTTATAAATTGTTAATTCATTGCTAGTTTAAATTTAGATTCAATCAAGATTGTTGAAAAGATTTCTTTTTTCATTTGAAAACATTCATAGATTTGTATTCGAGATAAGTCTTCTTCGTCTACAAACATGAAAAGCTTTCAACAAATTTTTGACTCAAAAATTCTCATTTAATGTTGAAATTCAAAGAAAGCGATAAAAATATGAAACCATTTCCTTCTGTTAGGAAATACATGTCTCGAATCCAAGAATACTTTTTATTACAAAAACCTGGATTCAAATCAGATTTGAGGCTATTTTTCGAAGAGATTATTCGACTTTGTTTTTAATCCGCGAGAAATCCATTAAAGAAAGAGAGCGAACGTCTCAATCATCGCATGTTTATCAGTGATTCTGTCCTCTCATATAATAATTTGGTGTATAATTAGACGAATATTTGGGCTCAGAATTTGTTGCTAATTGTTTCCAATTTGAGCGCAACTCAGGGGTAAAGAAAAAGATTATTTTTGACATCAAATTCTTTATCACAAAAATCTATTCGTCAAAAAAAGTTATGAAATATTGTTTCCGAAAACCAAACCATTTATTGAATGATAATAAGTGAAGACATAATTTACAAGAAATAAAATCTCAATTAAAAGTTGATTCAAATGATGGTTAAAATTAAAAGATTGTCTAAAATGTGAATACTTTTAGATAATAGAAAATAATTCATAAGAATTGGTTGAAAACTAATGAAATAATAATTAATTGGATTTAATTTTAATGAGTTCTTCGTTTGCGATCTTCAAGAGGTCATTGAAATCGATATTAATGTCAGACCTCCAGAAACGGCGACATTTGCCCCAAACGTCGGCCGGGAAGCGGGGACTTGCAATTCCCTGAAGAATACGAGCGATCACTCGAGCGGAGGACAGGGTCTGAGCGCCATGAATGGAAAGCAAATCCCGCACATCCCTACGCGCCTGTTCTAAGTCATGGACATGACTTGCTCTGAATAATTGTTTGAACTGTTCGTCATTCAAATCGTTATCATTAAGTCCGTCGATGTCGTCGTCGTTGAAGTATTTGTTTAACTCATTCTTCAATTGAAGACATTTTGTTTTATCGATTCTATTCGTGCAAAACGTTTGCGAGTATTGTCTGAAAGTCAAGTAAACGTTTCGCAGTTTTGACACTTCTGTTGACTCTTGAATTTCTGTCAAATCATACAAAAACTCCAGACATTCGTTGAGCTGCTCTTCAGTTAGATCTCCGGCAGAGCGCACGTGAAAAGACAGGTCGGAGAACATCACTCTAACGTTCGTCCGCTTTTTGCGACCGTTTGCGTCCTGCCATTCCAATTGTCTCAACTCATTTCGGACATCACTTATGGGTCGGCCTAACATCGAACAGACTTCGACCAAATCGAATTTGATTTTGTCCGGAACCTCTTGAGAAGAGTTTTTCTTCTGATAGAGAGTCAGAGCGATACCGACAATTGGGTTCTGTTTGGCCACAGCTTTCATTTGTATGGCTCCGTCTCCATAGCACAGGAGAGTACACATCGAATTGATTGGCGCCAAGAGTTCCACTTTTCCATTACAGAAGTCTAGTTCTAAATAAGTTATTAAAGTCATTATTGTCTCCTCTTTTAAGTCCATTTCGGCAACAGTTGACTCAATGGGAAAAGCGATCTCATGTCCAACGCAGACATTCTTTGCTCTGTCGCTCTCATTGTCTTCTTCTCCAAAAATGGTTCGACATTTGCATTGTTTGAACACTTTTTCAATTAGTTTCCTCAAACACTTCCTGTCTGTGCTGTTCGCGAATATATGTCGCTGTAATTCAAACAAATCACTTCCATCTGAGTCAAGGAAGAGATGGCAGTGGGCTTCGTGACCATCCCTTCCCGCTCTTCCAATCTCTTGCATATAATTTTCAAAACTTTTGGGTAAATTGTAGTGAATTATTCCCCGAATATTGCCTTTATTGATACCCATCCCAAAGGCAATGGTGGCCACAATCACTCGAAGGTCTCCTTTGATGAACCTTTTCTGGACTCGATTTCGTTCTTCAGAGGTCTTCCCCGCGTGATATGCCTGTGCGTCCCAAACAATACGACTTTTACCGGTCTTGGGATTGGTTTGTCTGATTTCTTGGAAACTGATTCTTATGAGTGACGCCAAGCGTTCGGTCTGTTCTCTTCGGGTGCAGTAAATGATGATTGACTTCAGATGATTGAAGCGATCGCTTCGAAGCAAATCAATTAAAGCCAACTCTTTGTTGGAATCTCTCGAAACGCTTATTATTAGGTTTTCCGGCACTAAAGTGGTGCCAATTATATCACTTTGAGGGTCGAGTCCAAGAGTTCGCGCTATCGTTAGCGAAGTCTTCTTCGTTGCCGTTGCAGTCAATGCCAGGAATGTATCGATTTTTAGTTTATTTCTCAAAACACGATATAATTGCAAATAAGAGGGACGGAAATTATTAGACCACTCCGACAGACAGTGCGCCTCATCGATGCACACAAACCCAATCGGTGGTAATGCGTTCAGATTTATACAAGTGTTGCCGTTAGTGATTGCCTCTGGACTTAATAGAATCACTTGTGATTCTCCTGACAATAGGCTGTCCACAGCTGACTGTTTTTGTGCCTGACTTAAACCGCTGTGTATACAAACGGCTTTCAGATTTTTGGGGAATGTCGTCAACTGGTCCTCCATTAAGGAAATAAGTGGTGATATGACTAAAGTGATGGCTTTTCGGTGCTTCCAATAAAGATATGCCGGCAATTGATAGCAAAGAGATTTTCCCGAACCCGTCGATGCTATCATTAAACTCGATTTTCCGCTTAATATTCTTCTGACCACCAATTCTTGGTTTTCTCGGAAGGCTTTGTGTCCCATAGATATGAGGGCTTCAGTGATGGAAGTCTGGTCCAAAAAATCTGGTTCTTCTGACTCATCGTCAATCAGAGGCTTAATTTTTAAGGTTTGGTGTAAGTCTTCAACAGCTTTACTGACACCAAGGCTTTTCAGTTCGTCTTCGAAGACATCCGAATCGAGCTTATCCTCGATTTGACAGTCTTGAGCCCAATGTCCGGCAGCACCGCATTTGTAGCAATTATTGCGATTGTTGTGAACATTTTGCTTCCATTTTAATCGTTTATATGACTTGACATTGAATTTACGGTAACCGCGCGATGCAAACACTTTCCTCTTCAGGTCAAGTCTTTTAAAATTATTCGCCGGCTTCTTAGCTCTGGCTTTAGTTTGTGGCTTCTTCTCAACCGATGTCTTTGTCTTGGTTTTAGTCACTGTCTGATCGGTATTTTCTTGAGTATCAACAGTGGACTCAACACTTGTTTTTTGCTTTTGTTTGGAATTTGTTTGAATCAAAGTTTTGTTAATTTGTGGATCGGTTTCAATGATTGAATTCAATGTTATTTTGTAAGCATTCAAAGAACTCAATCTCTTATTCCTGTCTTCGCTGACGAAAAACTTTTTCTTCTTCTTTGGTTCAGTGTTTGACTCATTTTTGTCTTCATTAGAATCACTTGAATTTGAATTAATTGTCTTTTTATTTGATTCATAGTTTGAGTCTAAATCAGTATAAATACGTCTTTTAACCGGTTTTTCATTGGATGGGTTCTCAAAGTCATCATCGAAGTCAAAGACATCAGATTTTCGTTTAATGCGAGTCTTTGTAGGCATTTGTAAGTCATTTAAAGTCAAAGAATCGTTGGACAGAGAATCGGAACGACTGTCGACACCGACTCCTGAATCGATTGTCTCATTACTTGAGATAATTGTTTCAATACTACTGTTGTTATCATTCGTGACTTCAATCCTATTAATTATGTCATTAATTAAGTTATTGTCAACTAATGGCTGATTAGAAGTCATCAGTTCTTCATTTGACTCTTTATTCAAATTATTATTAGCGTTGAATTCACCGGAAATAGACCTCGAAATGGATTTATCAATACTTAGGGCTCTGATGAGCACTGGATTTAATTTAGGTTCAGTACTATTGGTGGCAGCGGTCGAAGTGCTGTCCGTTTGTATTACAGGTTCAGAGTTTTGCCGATTCTTCTGATTATCGATTGATTGTTGTCTTTGTTTCAATAATTTCTTTTTGAGTGAAAACTGGCCGTCAGTTTGTTTGTCGGCATTAGTGGTGTTCTTCAAGAACTTGTCGAACATCTTCTTCGAGATGGTGTCTAAAACACTATTCTGACTATTGATGACCGGATTGTCAGACGTTTTGCTTTTGTTAAGAGTTTTATTCCAGACGTGACTGAGATTTGACTTTTCAATAGAGTTCCAGTACTTCTTGTAATCACTTTTGAGGCCATAGTTTGAATCGATGTCTGTTTTGGTCGCTTTTCGGCCGTTTTTCTCATAAAAATCTTTTTCCCATTTTTTGATTCTAATTTTCAATTTATCAAGCTCATTCACTACTTTGGTTCTTGGTTTACTCATTTTAATTGAGTTTTTGTTGGAAAAAACAACTAAAATAAACCCAATTTCTAAACAATAAATAAACGGATTTCAAAGTTATGTTGAATTCAAAGTTGAAGTAAACAACAAAACAGACGATAAAAGTGTGAAACAGATGTGTTTTGGCGCCCAAAACACTAAACCATTCAAATGAATGCGCGGCTCATAACTGGTTATCTGTAGACCTGTTCGCAGTCTTTTCGTTTTACAAGTTGACCAAACAGACCAGGTTTGAAACAATGCAATCTCTATTTCAATTTGGAAAGTTAAGTGCCAATTAAATTAGTTAAGGTAGTAGAAAAGTTGCCTTGATAAAACGAAGCATTTCTCTTTCTTAAACTCAATCGCTTTTGAGTTGTAATTTTTATAATTTTAAAGTTTAAATTAACAAGCAACTATGACAACACCAGTCACCAGGGTTGCTATTTTTTAGAATGCTAAAACTTGAAATATAACGAATAATCAAGTTAATTCGTTTTATTTTGTTGAAAGTGGGAAAACAATTTTATACAAGCACATTAAAGTCTTAATCGTAAAATTTTAAATTGAAGCAATAGTCTTGGAAATGTCAAGGCAAGTCTTTCATTGCAAAACATTGATTATGAAAGCAAATTCCTCGGTAAAAAAAGAAAAGTTTGCCACTTTATGGTCTACTCATATAAATATTTTATCGTTTTATTTTTGAATATCTTTATGACTGAAAAATAAAAAACATTTGACGCAAACATTTGGATAATTGAAGATTTGAATCAATAAATAATTTGGAAAAAGATTTAAGAAATGATTTATTTAATGATTGATAGGAATTGCAGTGATTTCAGTGTTGAACCCAAATATCAAAAGTCAAAGTAATTTCAATTTAGAAAAAAGTTATTTTCAACTTATTTTCGTTTTGAGTTAAAGTTAAAGCAATTTATTATTGATTTTTGAATTCAGTCCAATCCTCTGGCGAACAGAATTTGCTTCACATTTATGAGTGACTTGTATTACATATACTTCAAGTGTTGATCGAAGTCGTCATTCATATAGTTTTTCAATTGAATTACATTTCGAGATAACTCATTAGCTCTCAAACCAATCGATACAATGATTTTTGTGGTCAACAAGTATTTGTTGTTCACTCATATTATCACTCAGTTTCGTACGATTATCTCTAATAAAAACTTAGGTCATTGGATCTATTGATAGAATTGAAAATAGGAACCTGTTCAAAATACATTCAAATATGAGATGATTATATGAAATATTATGGCTTTCCTCAGATGGCATTCACTAGTGCCTAGTTACTAGGCAAAATGGCTCAAATATAATTAGTTCATAATAAACTATATTTGAAGCTTAATCGCCAAACTGAATAACCATTATCATGGCTAGATCAATTAGATTGAATTGGCTCTGGAGTATAAGGTGGAGGTCTCTCCAAAGTCCAATCGAACTCATCGTTAGTTAAAGTTGTGTTTAAATTCATTTCAATGTAAGTATTATTAGTAATGGAAAAGAGAGTATTGTTTCGATTGGGACCCAAATGTCTTTGACTGCAATTAAACTTAACGATAGCACATCCCAGAAGAATAAACCCAATCCAAACACAAATCGATCCGAACAACAAAACAATTGTCCCAATATTATATGCCGTGCTGTTCATAGAACTGGTGCCCGATTCTGATATCGGTGACGACACTTCTCTGATCACAACACCACTGATTATTGTGATTATGCCGAATGTGAGCATATAAATGGACAGGTTCAGCGACACCACTTCACATGAGAATTGAGGAAAGTCATGAGCACCCGATCGGCCAGATTTGTAGCACCAGATATAACGCAAATAATCGATTATAACCATTATTTTTCTCAAATAATTCCGTTTAAGACTTAATTGCTTTTATTACACAATATTTGTGTCGAGAATTACAGCGAATCCGTAAAAATCAAGTCTTGCCTTAATTTCAAAGTCGAATCAATAATTGCTACTAAATTCACTTTAAGTTAATCTTATCAAGATAATTTATAGCTTTTTTTCAAATGACTGAACTTGGTATAAATATTAAAATTTTCGAAAAACATTAATCAGAAGCGATTGCATTAAGACTTGTGAGACATTTATTTGTTGATATAAAACACGCGAAACATTAAAAAATATCACAAATTTTTAATTATGTCATTAAATGATTTTTATTTTCAAACGATTTAATAGTTTAACTGTATTTCATAATGGTGATTTATTATCTAATAATTAGTTCATAAATTCAAAGCACTTAAGGGTTGAGCAGAGCCAAATCAGCTTTATTGATCTAGCAACTATCTCATAGATATTCATTATTTCTATGGTTATATCATAAGTATGGCTGAAAATCAAATTAACATTTGAAGTGTTTATTGATTTGATTATAGCCTTAGTTATATAACTATTTTTCCACCGACTATTTTATCTAATTGCAATTGATTAGTAATCAATAATTATTTATATCAATATATACATGCAATGTGTACATGCAAAGCACATGGAAGAGTTGAACCGGATCCTTTACAATCAGGGATGGCCACACGTTTTTTTTTATAGAAGTGTTATCAATGGAATACTTTATTGTTCATTCAATTTGATGATTTGCGCAATGATTCTGTTGATTATTAAGCCGGTATTGATAATTGGCAAAGTATCTTGGTCACATTAAAATAAATTGCAAGCTATTTATAGTTATAAGTTTATTAATTAGTTATGTCTTCAGACATAAGTGATGCCAATTGAGCTCAGTTTCAGTCTAACGATAACTGAATGTTAATCTGATAACAAGAATGTCTGACATATGTTATGTTTCCCATCGATTCTGTTCCCATTGTTCTCATCCCAACTCTCATCCCAACTCTCATCTGAACTTCCCATTCAATTCCTAATTATTGAGTGAATGCTTTTGACAACAACTTGCAGTTATGAGTATTTATTTTAACACTATTTCCACTCAACTCTTCTATAATGTCAGCAAATAATAGACTCTTAGCTGTAATTTATTTGTTCTCAAATTTAATTAATTTTTTGTCTGCAATCACTGAAATTTTCCTTCACGTAAATTACCCACCAATTGATTAGTGACTGTGTTATGAACGTTGACAACAATGTGAACTAGCACAAACTCGTTCACAATAGAAACCCAGATTCGAATAATAAATATTCTATTTTATGACAAAACATTGATTTTCGATATTTTATGGAATTTACAGAAAATATTTCTGAGATTTTTTCAGAAGTTATTGTTTGAGTCCTTAGTATGAATGCAAACATATTGATAGTCATTATAATACTGCCGATAGTTTTATCACAAACGCCATCCATTTGTGACGATCCAGTCATTCATGCGGCCGACCGTTTGTTGAATAACACATATCGAGTCTATCGCGGCAACCATTACTGGGAATTAGAGGGACTGCCGGCCAGAGTTGCCAAAGTTAAAGGTCCATTTCAAATATGGCAAAAATATATGGCGCCCTTCGCTTACGACTCTTCCATTTATACGATAATCGGTGGGATTCGCAGTGGTTTGACTCATAGATACAAAGGCGAGAGGTTTTGGGTTTACAACAAAACGGGTCATCTTATTGATGGCGATGAAAAAGGTTTAATGTTCCCTGGATTTCCACCTGGGGGATTCGACTCTGCTTTTACTGATGGAATGATGGACAAACGGGCATACCCTTTGTTGATAGCTTTCAAAGGACATTTAGTCTTTTATTTCAATATTTTCCGACTACCTTTCCGACGACTTGGACCTCCAAAAGGTACTCCTCGTGGAATGTATAACGAGTTGTTCCCCTCTGATGTGAGCGCCGCTTTTGCCTTTCCGTCTAAGAATAGAGGCGCTAAATATCACGTCTATCTGTTCAGAAACGACAGTTATTGTTATCGTCCCATAGTTGGAGAGAATGGTTGTATGGATTGGAGAGAGAATAAGGAACTTTTTGGGTGTCCACCCAAGACAAGTAGTATGACCACTAGTATGAGTAGTCATATGAGAAAGTCTTTCGTCACACCAGTCAGTGGTCTTAAAGAATCTGAATCACAAACAGAACCCGAAACTCAAGAGAACAGTACTGAAGAATATGACGAATATGAAGAATACGAAGATTACAATGAAGCCGGAGGTGAAGACAACAAAACTCTTATAAGTGGTAACCATTCGCTCAAAGATTGTTATTTTCAAAACCTTTTCCTCATTTTAATTACGGTTTTAATAACGAAATTATGAAAACTTTTCTTACATTTCAATGAAATTTAAGTATAAATGAAAAATATTTTGAAATTAAAATTAATTTCGGAAACATTTTGTGTAAATATTTCACTAAAAAAACTCTTGGATATTATTAATCATTTTTTCAAAATTAATTCGGTTTGAATTCATTTGAGTTGAAAAAACCTTTGAATGTTTTTTCGATGAAAGTTTTCTTGGTTTTTATTTTTACTGAATTTGTGTTTGTCTTCAGTCGAAGTCATCCGTAAAATACTATTTAGATTATTAGTGAAGATATTATTATCTGATAAGGAAGTGAACCCAAAAAAGAACCAAATTTATATTGAATTAAAGTAAAGCAATTAAATAATATTTATAAACCCTTCCCTTTTTTTTGCAGTTCCAACTGAAAGACTTCAATACTTTGAGGTCTTCTCGTCTGAGTTGAAAAGAGTGACTGAATTTTGATTAAGAAAAATATTATTTTGTGTTTTCAACTACTTTTCAAAAAGTGATTTCTAGCGACGAATGTCTTTGTATTGTATTAGAAATGATATAAAAATGAGACGAAATCTGTTTGATTTGTTTCGAAAGCGAAGCTCTTCTTATGTTTCGGAACACTTACTGTCGCCTCTCATTGAATAATATTAGCGAAGGGATCGATAAAAACGGCACAGAATACCAGTTGTTTGAAGAAGGAGTCGCTTGAATTCATTATTCACTTTAATATAAAGTTATTTTCATAGAAATTAAATTCCTTTCTTTGGGATCACCAAAGCATTCGAGTGAAGAAAATTTCTCTCTATTTCTCAACTAAAATATAGAAAATTTAATTACTTTCACTCTTTTCTGTAATGATATCCGGTTTCTAAACTTTATTTGTTTTTAAAATCGGATTGTTTTGCATTTTAAACACTTTTTCTTAAAAATTTTGTACAAAAGTATCGATTATCAAATCAAACAGTTATTAAATTACTCGAAAGAATCGCTTTTGTTTTTAACTGAATCTAATCTAGCATTTAATTGATTTTTTAAACTTAACATCGAATTAAACCAAAACTATTATCTATTGTTTTAAAAGTCATAAGTAAAACATATAATTTTGCGTAACTATCAGTAATTTCACCTTTCAAATCAATCATTTAAATCAATGAATCGTCTGACATAGAATTGGCATAATTTTGAGACAAAAAACATTTAATGACAAACTTTTTTATCTTCAAAATGTGTTTACACTTAATATTTACTCAATTTTCTCAAAAATTCAATTATTTCATTCAATAGTAGATTCGATTTTATTGTTTACTGAAAACCATTCAAATATTGATTGAATAAACAGTTAAACTGAAAAATAGATTAGATTTTAATCGATTGTTCCCCTAATGACTTGTCTGAAAAAAATGCATTTTAAATGACTTTCAATTTAATCGAAATGTTCTCTCCTTTGGCTTTCATTTTCATTATCTAAACTATACTTTAGATTATAAATAGGTTTCGACGAAATTGACTCTCGATTTAAACGTTAATAACAATTTGTGATCCAATTTAAACTTTAAAGAAAACTGTTTTTCTATTATTGAGGTAAAAGTGGTCGAAATGGAGGCGACAAATGCTGGTTGAGTTTAACGCTTGACTTGTGTTTGAAATGTGGATTCTTTTAATGCAATTTATTAAAAAAGTTTTTTCTCACATTTTTTACTTTTTATTCTTTTGGCTATCTATTAGCGGCTCATTCTTTGGGAAAATTTGAAATCGATGTCATAATTTATAGTATGATTTCCAGTATATTAAGTGGTCGTTGACAGCACTGACGGCACTCAAAACGATGTCATATATAACACATTCGCCGAATCATAGAATCACTTTCTGAACAAACTTTTTCTTTGCCGACAGTTATATCGAATGTAATACTCACTCAAAGGATGGAAACCTAAATCCTATTCTTTAAAATGTATATAAGAATAGCTTAATGTGAAAATCATCAAGATTCCCACTGGGATAATGGGCTTTGTAGGCATTCTTCCAATAATTTAATGCGCTGGTTCAGTTATTTTGCAATTTGCAACCTGAATAATGGCTAATTTGTATGAAATTTTAACATTACATCATTCTCAATACAATTTATCACCATGTTTGCTTTTTAAATTAATTGGATCTTTTTATAAGGCAGAGAGAGAGAGAGAGAGAGAGAGAGAGAGAGAGAGAGAGAGAGAGAGAGAAATGAATGAATGAATGAATTGGAAGCAAAACTTTAAAACGGAATTAATTGAAACCATTATTGAAGAAAATTATTGAAAAGTATGTTTGGTTTTGGGATTTTTGCCTTTGATTGCAACGAAATAACTTTTATTTATCGACAATTCAATTGTCTGTTTTGCAGATCTATTTTCAGCCCCAAACTTATGAATAAAATATAAGAAAAGACAGAAATTCTTTGGTTCTGAAGGAGTTTTTTTTATCATTCAGACAAATATAGGAAATATTAAATATTTTATTAGAAGAAAGGCTTTGATTTGATTCGATGGCTTTGAATTCAAGTCATGCAAAACTTCTTCACTTTTCCGATGGATTCCTTTCTCATTCAAAATTCATATTTTGTCTGAGAATTCATTTTAACATTAAATCTGTTGTGACATCAAATCAGAGGCAAAGAGAGAGAAATGTTTATATCGATTATAAAATGTTGTTCTCTTGAATTTCAATCATATTTTGTCACGTTTTGCACTCAAAACAAAACCAAATAAAATAATAAAAACAAATGTTTTGCTTAAATAGATTTTGTGTTCAAATTATGGAATTTGAGTGCAAGAAAAGACAAAAAAAGGAAAACCATTTAAATATTGAATTCAATTAGTATTTTATTTCAAAATGAATAAAAACAATGTTATCTATCAAACTTTTAGTCCAATTATTTAATTGAAATAATATTTTATTCGACATATTATATGTTAAAAAGATATAAATATAGAAATGAATTGAATATGAGATGAGATTTCATTTATTTGTAGAGAAAAAAAAGTTGTTTTCATTTGAGACGATCTAATAATTAAATCATTAGCTAATGAGAAAAAAAAATCCAATTTGTAGTTATGGTCGTCTCAAATGTATTTACGAACGATTGAACGCTTTTAATGTAATTTTTGTTATTATTGTTAGTCTTATACCTCTTATTACACTTTATTGAATTCAAATATAATTAATTGCAAAATACGGTAATTAAATATTTGGAAGAGCCTTTCAAAGGAATTCCTAATTAAATGCAATTATCTCTTGCGTTAAGACGAGTGTAAAAGAGCTGAAAAGAATTAATTAAATGTTTGGCTAACAATTAGCTCATTTATTTCAAAGATTATATTTGACTAAATTATTACCCAAACTATCGGCTCAACAACTTTTAGTTCAACTTTTTCTTCAGCAAAATTAGATTAAATTGGTTTAAGCTTTTAAAGCAAAACAAAAGTTGATTGATATTTGATAAAAAGTTTCAAATTTTCAAATTAAGTCTAAATTAAACGTTTGTAAAAAAAGAGGAAAAGTTGCCTCAAATTATTTGTCGATTTCTTGTCATCCAATAGTTTTTACATTATTTGATTAAAGCAAAAAATAGGCACATTTTGAGGTTTTTGTGGACTTGTTTTGCGATAATAGGAAGCATAACA
>JAQFXL010000145.1:0-30158 GCA_034693445.1 Edwardzetes edwardsi | reverse complement strand
ATTCATTCAGTCATTCATTTATTCATTTCAATTGAATTCAATTTATTTTATTAACTGTTTGTCAGTTCTATGAAAAGCGCTTAAATATTGTCGAGAATAGTCTGACTGTCCTTCAAATTCAGTGCCTAATCGTGTTCTGTATATATTTTAAAGTCTATTGTCTTTAATGCAATGATTGCATGCACTGAACCACCTCTGCCTTCATCACAACTGTGTATAACCGGCAGAATTTGAGCTCTTTTTGGTTGTTTATGCATAAAATTTTGATAAATATGTGTTCATTGAAAGTATTATTTTTCATTTGAGTTATAAAACATTTTCTGCTTTTTTGGGTTGAATTTAATGCTCAAAAGTTTTGACTAACATTTATAACAATTCAATATTTATTTGTTATCATAAGTACTGAATAAAATTGGTGTTAATTTGATGCTAATATACCATATGTTTGTTGTGTAATATTTTTCCACTTCAGACCCATTGCTGTCCATCAGATGCCTTCAATAATTTATTCTGAGCCCAAAACTAAAATAAATTGCATTAAAATTGCCGTTTGACTGAATGTTCACAACATTTGTGGCAAACATTTAAAAGTAGTTTATTGAATCAATTTTCATTATATT
This sequence comes from Edwardzetes edwardsi, assembly GCA_034693445.1. Classification (NCBI taxonomy): domain Eukaryota; kingdom Metazoa; phylum Arthropoda; class Arachnida; order Sarcoptiformes; family Ceratozetidae; genus Edwardzetes; species Edwardzetes edwardsi. The sequence continues at coordinate 29,538 of JAQFXL010000145.1, read as the reverse complement.
TATAAATGCTTTTATCGGAGATGATATCATTTGACTTTTTCATAGTTAAGTTTGTTTGCCCTTCGAGTTATGTAATTCGATAATATATGCACTTATTAGATATGGTTGCGCTCCACCCAAATGCTAGCGCCGACTGATTAGCACTTCTAATCAGCTATTCTTCAAAATGTTTTGCGAACATTCGGTAAAAATGTGTTATTTTATTATTTTTGTTGAAAACAAATCGTTGTCGCAATATATCAGTGATGTGTGGCTCGCGATAGGCTCGCGATTCCTTACGAATTCCCAGTTATGTTATTAATCCTTTCTTTCAACTCAACTCCTTTTTAATGTTTTTCTAAAGAGTTAGCAAAACTTGATTTTTAGTGAAAGTGTTTGATCTGAAAATGTATTGAATGTCCGACTGTTTCACTGAATAATAATAATGTTATTAATGAGAAAATTGTTGGGCAAAAACAAAAAAAGGCGAACTGTATGTCTATGTGTTGCTAACTATTCATTATGAAAAGTGGTGCCGTTCCTCTCCTATTCTATTCCATTCTGGTTCTAGTGTAGTTCCCATTGTTTTCTTATTGTACATTACGTTCAATTAGTTTAACTCACAATAAAATGTGTAAAAGAAATGCAAACATTGAGAACATATGGCTTTTATACAACGAATCCCTAATAATTAGGACTATGGAACAGACACTTTCAGGCCTTACTCGTAGTTATTCTTCCCATTAGGAAAACCAACAAAAATGCTTTTTAAATGATTCTGAATTTGGCATTTTTTGGTGTATTTCAGATAAACTGTGGCTCCAAAGCCAGTAAGAGTGGGCTCAGAATACACGATGAGATCATTGCAGGTAATCATTAATAAATGTTTATTACTTTTTAATACAAACTTTTAGTTCATTTTAATTAAATTTATAGTTTTTTTACTTCATTAACATAACTAATACTTCAAACTTTGACTTATTTTAATGCAAAAACTCAGTCAATAATTTCGAAGTGGATAAACATCCGTTGACTTTACACCGACAGACTGAAGAACAAGACTCTAAGGGTGGGTTCAAAAAACTTTTTCGTACAAATTAATGTGTAGAAAGCTTACTCTTGGTTATTTGATTTGTGCACTCTTTGAGAAATGAGTTATGGTTTTAACCCAGTATTAAATTTACGTTTAGTTTTGTTAATAATTTCTTAAAACTAATTCTCAAAAGACTAATACAATGAATGTTATAATTGCAGAGATTAATCAATCGGACCAATTGACAAAACTTGACTTTACTTATCAGTTAATTAAGCACACACTCAATCGACAGTTGCATTTGAGTGTTCGCAGGTTTGGCTCATTCTTTTGCTCTTTCTTTTGCCTAACGATTGCCATCAAAAGACAATTGCAATCAAACACTAATACAGATTCAAAGAGACAGACAGACAGCATATTGTTTTGATTCGTGTGACTTATGTTTTAATAACACTTTGATTTGTTTATTCAAATGAAAGGCACAGCGACTCTGAGTTGGCCCGACATATATACTATCACATCGACGATGAAGAAGACGAAGGTATGTATTGTTTGTGTATTTTATATCATTTATATGGTATTTATTTTTCAAAATCTATTCATTCGTAACATTCTATTGAATGTTTGGCGCAATCGACTGTTCCGCCCATTGATTGTGTCCTCCATTAGCTGTCTATCCATTGTTTTGTATTCATATTTAATAGTTTTCCTGTTTTTATCTAATGATAACATAATATCAGTTAATCTAATATTTGATAAGTTATTAAACAGAGAGAGAGAGAGAGAGAGAGAGAGAGAGAGAGAGAGAGAGAAATGCAATCTATAGTTTGTGCTGACATTCGCTATTTAAGCGATGGCTAACACAAGGGCTGACTCTTGTCTCTTATGTTCAGTGCTTTAATTCGCGCAACATTTTCAAAGTGGTCTATGAATATAACTCTCAGCGGAGTTGTGAGGGTCTAAAAGTCGAAGAGCGCAAAAAATGCTCATTTGTGTGTCGGCCTAATGCAAGGCTCGGGGCGTTGTTGTCAGTGTTGGCAATGAATTCAATTTGAAATATTTCTTTCAAAATATGTGTTATTCGATAGTTTTGCACCAAAATATTGTTTTCGATGTTTTCGATCAAAACATTTATTTCGATCAGTTTTTTGACACTTCCTTTCGATTATTGAAAACCGAATCTGTTTTCGCATTCATTGAAATTTGGTTTAACTTATGTTCAAACAGACAGACACTGAAAAAAAGTGAATGAATTTATGCTTTGAATGCCTTTTAAAAAAGTTAAGCGCATTTCGCGCCCAGAACTCAAACTTGTTGTCAATGACTTTACGCCAAAAAATGACGAAAAGGTCCAAAAATTTGCGGAATTTATTTACATAAGTGATGAAGAAATCAGTGATGAGTCTGACGACGAACACAATCATGACTTTCAATCCAATCAATCGATTGATTCTAAAAACTCGATTGAAATGATCGATGAAATCAGTGAAAAGCAAAATGTTTATTACGTTGAGGAGTACGAAGATTTTGTTTTGCCGCCTCTTATCAGAGGTCTGGAAACTATCGATGAAGAAGACGAAGATTTGATTAATGGCTCATCTGATAAGAGCCACTCTTGTAGTGATGACAGAACTGGTAATTAAACCAAATGATTGTTTAATCTTTGAATTGAATTCAATTTTTTATCACAAGATGTCTAAGGCTTACAGTTTTGCGGTTAATATCAAGTGTTGAAAATGTACTCAAACTGAATATATTTGCTCTTTTGCTGTCTTAAAGTGAGTTTCGAAATCCATTTCCAACGGTTTCATCACTCAATTGTCAAAAATTTATTTTAGTCGTGAATCAGAAATTTGTGAATCAATTGGGTGCTTATGTTGGACTGGGATCTGTTTATTTATGTATTTGTCGACAATCATTATTCGGCATAAGTTTGAAAGCTATTGGTTTTGTGGATTGCATTTGTTTCTGATCTGAGCCTTGTTTTGTTGGCTCTAATGCTAACTATTTTAGTAATTTCCATAAATAGTAGGGATGACTGTTTAAGACACGCGTGTTATTCATTTGTGTGCCTCATCTCCTGTGAACCGATCCTCTGCTCCTCAGCTTTTGCATCAAAAGTCTAAATCTTTGAGCATTTTGTGCTTTCCTTCAATTCATTCATACGTCGGTTCAAACGATGCCTTTCTGTGCCTTTGGAGCGCCTTATTTCTGTTACTCATTAATCCTAAAACTTATTCTTTGAGTTTTGAAAATAAATACTTTTCTGACGACTATTTGATGAAAGAATCGACAAAACATTAATTTCGTTGTTTTTATCGCTGTTTTGTATGAAAAAATAGTTGATTTTCTTTTGTGTGTAAATCAATTCAATAATTAATTCCTATGTTTCACGTCTTCAGCCATCCATCAACAGCACAGTGAGGAAGAAATCCTCTCTCCTTCAGAGGACTGGGAACCCAATGAGATAAATGAAATATTGATACCACCGCCTGACATAGACTTTGGAGACGAGGCTGAATCCCAGGCCGGGCCCTCCGATCACATCGACCAACAAAGTGATAAGACCTCAGATATCCTTCCTCTTGCGTTATCTCCCGATTCAGATGTGAGCGATATGCCTGCCATAGCCGGTCCCACTTATAAGGCGAAAGCACCGAAAAATGGTAAGCCATCGCTCGTTATATACACTTCTATTGACTAAATTTGTTTAAATCCATTGCTTTCTTACATAAGCATCAAATGAAAGAGTATTCTGTTGTGAGTCGTGTTGTAAACCCATATCTAATGCATTGCTTTCATTTGAACGCTTGACTGACATCAGAAAAGATGTTCTCATCTGATGCTTGTGTAGTGTTAGGCACTCTCTCAATGTAGAGCACTGGTAGTCTACTACCGGTGACTACTTCGCTGAGTCTCTTGAGTTTCGCCAACTCTTTGTTGTTCTGTTCACTTAACTCCAGATTATTTAAGGACTGAACGCCTTATTTTTGACGAACTCTTAAATAATAAATTTCGAAGTCTTTCCCTGTTTTTCATTTGCAATCTTTTATTGTTTACATCCGTTTTTACAACTTTTGTCTAACCATTGGTTCGTTTGTGAAAAGAAGTCTTTCAATCAAAATATTTCTTCTTTATTGTCGTTGTCTTTAACTTTATTTGTCAATAAATTAGTCCATTTTATCATTTTATTCTTTTCATGTCTTTCTATAATTTTCTTTCAAATTATTACAAAAAAGGCTCTAATTTTTTAACAAATTCGGGCGATTAATGGCCTGTTGGGTCGACTATACCAAATCACGATCTTATTGCCCGCCCACACCCAACCACCCAATACTTAGTGACAAAATAGTTTAAAATGAATCCAAAACTTACTTACTTTTAGTTTCGTTAGAATCGGTTCATAGACTGCACACTAGCGCTGAGAGTATCTGCTATTCTGTGCCACATGTGTGCCGTTCATTCGGTAAAATTAGTACAAAAGGCAAAGTTCTTCCTATCCGTCACTTACACACACATTACTCTTCCCGAAACAGAATCGTATTATTTTCGGAATCGGTTCCGATTTAGTTATTAATAAAGTCTCTGAAAAGTGAGTTTTGAAATATTTGGCGCCGACTTTGCCTTCAGTTTAAATCATTTTAGAAGTCATTATATTCAGAGCGAAAATATTATATAACTTATTATTTCCATCAAAAAAGTATTGAAAATTTAGAGCACTTAAACTTTTTTGTTTTGATTTATGTTTTTGATTCTTTGGCTCTTCCCTGAGCCGTGGACTGGTGTGAAGATGCTATCGACCAGACCCTAATGCAATTTTCATTCTGAGCTCGCATTGAAGTCAATTTTTTCAAAACAACAAATGACTTCGCTATCAACAAAACTGAATTATTTTCGGCTATTATTTGAATTAAATTAATGACTTTCATCATTAAAGAAATTAATTAGTTTTTCGCTCAACCATCCATCGCACCCATCCATACATCCAGTGCTGCAAATTCCTTATCAAATAAATACATTTTGGTTCGATATATACGTATATATATATATATAAGGAAAGCGTTTATATCTAATTATATTTCCTTTAAATTTTCCCCAAAATTCGAAACTATTTCCTTAGAATATTAGTGAAGTCAGAGCTTTAATGAATCGTTGGTTAAGTTTTATGCCAATTAGGGGACAGACAGTGAAGTAAAGTTTTGTTGACAAAGAAAATGAATACTTTGAAGGCTCACAATATTTCTCACATAATCCGAGAGCTCTAGGCTTACAGTTATACAGTTTACTGTGCAAGTTACAACTGTCACGAATTTTGCGTTATTTTATCAATTTTGCTAGTCTTGAATTGCAGATGACCTTGCATCAATCTCGATAACCAACGTAACAGTGATATTGCATGAGATGCTGATTAATCTCAAGAAAAGCTCATTCATTACCAAATCATAAATTTATTTTTATCTCAAATTCTCAGATGAATTGATAATTTTTTTGAAATATTCTTTTATTCCTCGAATAAACTCATTTCGCCTTTGATTACATATTTTGTAATTATTCTGAGCTCTGTTTGCAGTCTTCTCACAGTCTAATAAAAAGCTCCTATTCAGTGAGAATTTCATCTAATGATAATAACCAAGTTAATTCTATGTTCATCAAAGAACGTTAGGTAAGACATAATTGACTTGATTTGTGACAAATGCAATCTATGGGTCCGTTTGCTGCGGATTATCGCCATTTCGACCAAATTAATGGACTGACAGAAGACGACAACTGTCTGTCTATTTTGACTTAAAGTGCATTAATTTGTTATTATTATTATCAGTGATCAGTAATAACTTCTATAATTGCTATTAATTATTATTAATTATTTAGAGTAATCACATGTCTTGAGGACATATGAGTCAAGTTTCTGCTCGTTTACTACTTTCTGGTAATTTAATCGAAAACTGTTGAATAGGACTATCCGTTTGATGTGTGACTAACTTATCATTTAATTATTTTGATCCCATTTATAAATAAGTCAGAAGTAAATGGTTCTGAAAAATGTATTCATTGATAAGAAAAATATTTGATTAGATGTTAAAAATTTAATCTTTTTTTGAATCTCAGGACTTATTTGAGAGCGATTTGTAGTGATTTGTTATGTAATAACTTAATGTATGTTAAGACGACTTTAGGCTCCAATCATATAAATCTGAATTTTCCCAATTATTCGAACGGAAAAATCCCATTTTGAAGAAAATGCAAATTCATGTCAATAATGTTTTTCTCGGTTTATAATTCATATTTTCAGACATTAAAGTCATTTTGTGAACACTTTACTGATTTTCATTGATTCAATATTTTTTTTCAATGTTTCCAATTTAAATTGCAACTAATTTGAAGGTTTTATTGCGATATGATACTCTTGCCTTACTTATTTCTGCTATATGTGCTGGGGGTCTATCGAATCAATGAAATTTCTTTCAAAATTGAGAACATTTTTTTTTAAATTTTTGTTTAAAACTCATTTAAGATTGAAATTTTGATCTAATGATTTGTGCTAGTCAAAATAAAATGTAATTTGATCTTGGAATTTCATTAGAGATCCAATTAATTCATTAAAATCAACGCGTCGTTCAAAATAAAAGTTTTATTTGCTTTGAAAAACAAGGATCTAAACTATCAAACAAATGATAAGATATTGTTTTGAAGGAAAATAAATCACTAATTAATAAATACAACCATTAATACCATTAATACCATTAGATTTCGCTAAACATGAAAAATATTTGACGAAAATTTTATTTTCATTTTTTATTGAATGCGTTTAAAGTTCTTATCGCCTGTTCTGTGATTTAAATCAATAAAATGTTTGTTTTCCTACTCATAAAAATCTGGATCATCTGAATGTTAATTGATTTCAGTGGTTGTCTGCATGTATTGTCTTTGATATGCTTTCGCTTTTGTTTCTCTAATTTAATTTGAATTTATTATCTGATTATTGTATTAGACATCCAGAGTGAGCGCATCCGACTGGAAGTGCTTATTATATTTCTTATTAATTTAATTAATTATTCGAAAAATACGAAACTCATATCAAACACTTGATTAAGAATTTTGTTTGACTTTAATTAAAATTTGTCCGAATTTTTCTCTAATCGTTTATTAGTCTATTAGTCTGAATATATTGAACTCATTTTGAATTTCATTCCCAGTCTTCGCCTCAAAAAAACATTGAAAAAGCTTTCAATTGCTTTTAAATTCCAAGATTTTAATCGTTATTTAAGTCGATGTTTGAGAGACGAATACATTTAATGCCCAGAACTAAGACATGATTTTTTTTTTCTTGGATGCTATAAATATGATGTGAAACAACAGATTCGACTCAATCCTCAATTCCTTAACAAAATAAGAGTATCTTTTTTCCAAACCTCAGTTGCAAATAAAATTAATATCAGAGCGAATTCATTGTCATTTCGTCTTTTAATTACGACTTTGCAATTAGTTTTGTCCTGAATTTAATTTGAGTCTGTTTTGCAATAATCAGTCCAAATGTTGATCGGTATAAATATTAACATTTTTGAATTGACTTAAAATTTATGAACTTTTAAATCTATTTTAAAGTCTGGAGTCCTGGAAGTACTACAAATAGTTCTTCGAGTACAGAGACAACAATACCAGTGACCGCTCACCTTATCTCAACTGATAGTTTCCGTCCTGTGTTAGTGTCGACAACTGCCAAACCTGTGCGGAGCACAACAGACACAGTGACAGCTTCGTTATCGCCGACGACAAGTGAAGTGACGCCAAACGATCATCAGTTGCAGAACATCGCAGAGATTTATGACCCGAACCAGACGGTGACTCCTGTGCACAAGTATTGGACGCTTCCCCGCAATATTGCGACCGCAACCAAAACTCAATACCTTATAGAAGACGAACAGTTATCGCAAAACCCGGAGATCCGACAGTCATCTCACCCACAACTGCATCATAAGTCCCAGGGATTGAGTGTTTCGACAGACCGTCACATTCATAGACAAATCATTTCAGACCTGTCCCCTCCGCCTAACGCCAAATATTTGTATGAATCAGAAAACACAAAATATTTTACTCTTCCGACTGAAAGCACAGAAACAGTGACCACAACCAGGAAAGTAATTCCTGCTCCGCCCAAATCAGAGGGTATCGGACCTGTCGATGAAAATGGAATACCTCTCGCTCTCAAATCAGTACGTCCTCACAAATGAAAAACTATTCGTCACTTATTTATGGGTTTCTTTGATTTAGGGCGTGAAAGACGAATACGCCTCCGATTGGTATAAGGCTTGGGTGAAAAAAATGCATAAATTTGATCGAACCCATACTCAAGAGGACGAAGAGTTCAAAGTAATAGTCAAACCCTCGAAGTATAAAGGAAGAGGTATTTCACTCATATATATAGTTGTTTTGCATTCATACGTATAAATAGACTCTGTTTTACTGCCAACAGACTATCGGTTGAGTCCGGGTCTCGAAGAGGACAGTAAACGACGACACATATATGTGCCTAAAAACATAGCTGACTACGAACCTGGTCATTCAAGTATTTCTGAAAGAGAGAAACAAATGGTGAATATTAGCCACTTTTCAATTGTTGTGAACATTTTGTTTTCTTTTTGTGTGATTTTATGCATTGATTTCTACTTTTGCTTTCGATTACATCTTTTGATTGATATTTGGATTTAACCGAAACTAAAACCAATAATTGATTCTTTTATTCCTAATGCTTTCTAATGTATCAGTTTTACCATGATATATTCAATTATATCGACTCAATCTTTGCTGAGGTCTTCGCCTTTCAGGTAAGACTGCATTGATTTGCTACCAATTTATTACTAAATATAAAACTCGTTTTATTGAATGCTTTTTCATATTCTTTGCTTTGATTTCCGTTTTTTCATTCGTTTTGGCGAACATTCAATCTATTGATCAGTTTTAACGGAATGTCTAACCTTTTAATTGGCAAACAGGAGCCGATGCCTGACCCTAACATTATTACTAATAGTCCGATGCTATCTCACACTCACACACTTCAGGTGACCCTTGAATTCAATTTGATTTTTCGACAAATAATTCATTTATTGATTTGTTTGCGAATAACAGGAGAGTAGAGATGATATCGATTTGAATCACGGAATCACAACTTCTCATACTCTTCCCTATCATCACTCCAACTGTGTCTTCAATACTTTGACGACTGGAAGTGGTTATGAATCCGATTCTTCGTATATTATTAAGAAAAAGGACACTAAAAAAGGTCAGAATATAATATTTTCTTCAAATCTGAGCCTAAGTCCGAATAAAGTAGAATTTGATTTTAAAATTAATGTTTGCATTGAAGGCTTGACTCCGGCCTCGAGAGATGTTTACCTTTCAGTTCAACGAGGAGATGATATTCCTTTGTCTGGACTTCAAAGGCCTGCTCCTCAGCCTCGGTCTCACAAACGTAAGTCAAAGTTATTTATCTAATGGTTTGTTTGATTTGAGCCATAATTCTAATGAATGGTATAAATGCATGACTGGAAGCGCTTAATGCACGACATTATGCCATAAGTGTTAACATATCAAAGGGTTGTTGCAAGTGATCGATCGCATGTCTATACCACTACTCAGTTATGTTTTGCTCAATCATTTGCCGCACTTTTCTACAATCGATTCATAAATTAAATCTCTTTAACACAATTGCAATACTCGGGCTTTCGGTAGCACCAAATCAAAGGTTATTATAGTCTCATATGGTATCTGTTGGACACAGCCTTCACAACATTCCTCGAATTTAATTTATGGCTCATAACTTATGAGTCCTTTAATATTTGTAGGTTTGAAAGGTTATAAGGAGTATATTAAACACTTGTGTTCGTCCAGAAGTGCCGTCTCATCGAAAACATTCCGAAAGAGTCGTAGCTCTGAATGCCTTAACACTAATTCTAATGATATAACGCTTAGGAAAAGTCTTTTATTCTCTAAGAGACAGACAGTTAAAGAAATTTCCCAACGATTTGAAGCTATGCTCAGAGAATGAGAGTATTTTTCTTAATTTATTTTTGTTTAGAAACCAGAATCACATAAATTCAAAGTTTAAAATTCTTTCTCCTTTTTTCTTAATTTTCATCATAAGTTTATTGAATAAATTGAGTCAATCATAACTTTCAGTCATATTTAATAACAAGACTAATGAATATTCAATAATTGCGTTTAGTTTTGCTTTTTTACATATTTTTATATTTTTGAAGCGTTAAACTGTTTTTTATCGATTTTTAATCAGAAAAAAAGTATTAATTTTTAAGTGTTTTTATTTTCTCATATTTTTATCCCATTTTTATTTTTGTTAATCAAATTTTCTCATTAATTCTAAACTAATTTAAAATTAATTAAATGTGAAATTAAATTAAATGTTAATCCCTTTCTATTTGAAGAGATTTTCCTTTTTATTAATTTTGTTTTCCATTCAATGTATTTGGGAAACCATTTGTGGGAAAAATGGGTTGAGTTTTGTTAAGTAAAACATTTTATTAAGTATTTTGTGAGATCTGTTTCAGTGATTATTTTTGGCTTAAGATTTGTTGTTTGCAACGATTTTTAGTTTCTCCGAGTGATTGACGATTCGATTTGAAGATAGGATCTACTCTTTCGGGAAAACCCATAAAATTGTTTCGAAATGATTTCCCATAAAACTGTTTTACATCATTTCATATCAATTATTCAATTTTTAGATTTTATTCTTCAATATTCTGACCAAAGACTGAATTTATTAAATTTTATTCCCAATTGAACTCAATTTTTCTCAATTTCTCTCAAATCAAAACTGAATCTCAAACTAAATCCAGTTTTGCTCAGAAAAGGTCATTAATTCAAAGGTTATTAAAACGAATAGTTTTTGTTTTTGAACTGAATTTCGTTAATACTCTTTGAGTTTGTTTTTATTATAACTAAAGGTAATTTTGCCAAGATAATTTATATTTCGATTTAATTTCATTTTAATTAGAATTCATTTGAAAAGCTTTCGTGAAATTCTGGTTAGAGTTACCTTTGAATTATTCATAAGAAGAGCATTTTATCCAAACACTCAATCGCTTATCATTTTATGTCATTTACTATCCGTTCCTCATTTGACGACTCAATACTTGAATAGCCCTTTGGATGAGTAGTTTTGAGTAGTTTTACATCGAATACAACTTTTTTGTTCAGTTTTATCGCTTCTCTTAATTAGATCAGAATTTTGAGTTTCAAACACTAGTTTTCAGACAGTTTTGATTCAAATCAGCATTGAAGTGTGATAGTTCATTTTTCACTAGTACAATTGCTAACTTGGACAGCTTGAGCAAGTTATTTTCATCTAACCAACTGATTGATGCATTTCTCTTAGATTTTTAGTGGTTTGCAGTGAAATAACCATAAGATTAATGCGATTTCAATACATGAAAATTGAAGTCTATTTTTCCGCATAACAGTCATTGCAAAGCCCGTCACCTCTGAGACCGAGTCTTTGCAGTCGACATCCATTTATTCGGATAGTATGTTGAGTCCACCTCAACGTCCGCCTCCACTGTCGGACCAGTCCATCGATGACTGGCAGAGACAGATCACTCAGGATTTCAATTTTATTTATGATACTCTCCAACAAAAACAGGACTCATTAGACTCCAAACAAATTAAATTTGATTCAAATGAACAAAGTTTTGAACCTTTTGAACAGTTGACTGACAATACTAGTGAAGAGTTTTTAATTTTACCGTTCAGTGACCCCAAAGAGCCTCTCTTTCAGTCAGACAGAGAAGAGCTTGAGATCGAACCAATAGACTTCACTATTGAGATGCCCACCAAAGGTATCAAATGATTGATCGATTCGACAGCCCTTTGATTTGACTTTAAATCTCTTATTAAATGATTTTTTGTATTAAATGATTGTTAAAAACAGTATCTTCGCATCAATACGACGAACAACACGTGAATATACACTTCAAAACTCCTGTAAATCAGCTAAAAATAGATCAAATCGACGGCGAAGAATTGAATCGACAAAGAGATCAAGTAATCCATCAAATTTTGAAATCAATTCTTGACTCAAACCTACTTCTTTTGAAATGATTTTACAGATCAGTCGTTATTATGAGAATGAATACGAAAGAAGCAGTTCTAAGGATGAGACATATAGTATGCGACGCCACCACTACTTGCCTACCATTCACTCTCCCGTGCAATTAGACAGATATGATAAGGCATACGCCGGAAAAGGTTTACCACAATTCTTGTTATCTAATGTCATAAATGTCTCAATCGATTTGTTTCAATAGAAAACAGTACTCATCAGCGAAAACTGGCCCGAGTTCTGTATGACTTCCAAGCATTGGCCAGTCGGGAACTGTCGGTTAAAAAGGGAGATTTGGTTCTAATCAATAGACCTGTAAATCATAATTGGGTTGAAGTCGAAGACACATACAGTGGACTAATTGTATGCTTTGATTACTTGTAATTATGAGTGAGATGTTAAGTGAGAGCTGTCTGTTTAGGGTCTGGTGCCTCGAACTTACTTAGACTTCGAACAGGAAGGTATAGCCAAAGCTAAGTTCGACTTCGACGCCAAAACGCCAGTAGAGATATCTTTCAAAAAAGTGAGTCATTTCTCACTTATTCGATATATTGAGTAAATATTGAGATAATTGTCATAATTAAAGGGCGAAAAGTTGACATTATTGAGGAGAGTCGATGAGAACTGGTATGAAGGAGTGAACACCAGGCAAGACGTTGGCATCTTTCCAGTCAGTTATGTCGAGGCAATCAAACAACCTTTGGGTAAGAATTATATTTGGAATAATGGCTCTAAATATTGTCTAAACCCCCAATTTTGTTGAAATTACATGAATTAATCTGAAACAGATGTAAAGACAACAAAATCGCCTGTTTTCTGATGAATGAGTTCTAAATAAACCAATTCTAAGGAATTCCTTAACCCTTAAAATTACTCTAATTTTGGTTTTTATTAAAGTTTTTGTTGTTTTTGATTAATTCGCAAAACTATTAATACTTCGATTAAATACTTAATATATTAAGAGTTTGTTTGAAATACGGCTTCGATTAATGCTTTGATTATTAATTGTTTTGATAGCTCTTCGCCCTAATAACCAAATTCTATCTCCGGTTCAGTCTCTGTCAGCACCGGTGCCGCCACAACAGCTGACAAGTCCTCAAAGGCCTGAATCACCGCTTTATGTGAACGCTTCCATACCTAACAAAAGAGTCGATTCGACGAACAATTTTTCTCGACATCCGATGAGAACTAATGTTAAGCCAAAACTGTATAAAGTCTTATATCCTTATAAACCGCGACAAATGGATGAGTTGGAGCTGACTCAGGGCGACCTCTTGACCGTTACTATGCACTGCACAGATGGATGGTTTGTCGGCCGCTCAACCATTTCCGGTAGATTCGGAACTTTTCCCGGCAATTATGTCGAACAACTGTAGTGTGGAACAAATGGTCGCTCCGTTGACTCTAATTATAATAATTACAAGACTAGTCCTCAACTAATGAAACAATCATTTGATTTCGATTTTAATTCGGGTTTCAATCAGTTTAATGACGAAAAATAATATTTATTTGATTTAATTTATTGCCAAAGAATTGAGAAATTGTTGTATTTTGTTGTCAAATAATTTGCTTTAATTGGGAAACCATTTGTCAGAAGAGTTGTTTTGAGTGACAAATGTTTTTCCGATTAATGTCTTTCCAATTATTAATTATTTTTTAAGTTTGACTTCTTTTTACTAATTATTTTAGTCCACAATTATTATTGAATTTATTTGGAGTTTATTTTGTGAATCGAAATAATTTGTTAATTGTTTGAATAGATTTTGTTTTTAATCATTTAATTAATAAAAGCCTTCGTTTTTATTAAAGGCTATGACTTAAGGCCGGCAGCTATTAATCAATTTATTAATTGTATAAATAATTTAATTAATTGATCTAATGTTCAGAGAGTATAACAAATTGTTGTAAATAAGTATTTTTAATCAATTAATCTTCAATTTAATCAATAAATCGATTATTGAAAGCAATGCTTATTTTGGTCACAATTTCGACAATAAATGATAGAATCATTGGTCAAATCAAAGAGAAGTATTCGAAACACAGAATAAATGATTGAATTTATTAAATGGAATATTAGTTTAATTGATTCAAAAGATTTTTGGATTCAAAAACTGAAAAATTTAGTAAAAAATTAAATCAAATGATTATTAATTGAGAAAAAACTCAGAAAACTATTTATTTAATATATTTTTCCATAAATTTTTTATGAAATTCTGAGCGAAGGGTGTCGTTAATGAAAGGCCTTTCTTTGGCTTCGGGTTCATTTCGGGCGCAGTTCTTGAAGACGACGTCCTCATCCCACCGACGCTTCACTTTAAAGTCAGATTTTGTCGAATTGAGTAAAGGATTTCCAACTAAGATGTTCTCCATTCTGATCCTTTCCTCATTGATCTTTCGTTCAGCCTCTTTACGGGCGTCTTCCTGTGCTCTCTCCCGTTTAATGCGATTCAATTCGGCCAACAGTTCCTGAGTGTCGTCCTCAGAGTCATCTGAATCGCTATCATCGGAGTCATCGATCACTTCGTCGGCGTCTATATTAGCGGCCACTCCAGAGATGGGTTCCACTCTTTGCTTCTTATTGGATGAAATGATCGAAGCAGAGCGAGAGGTCGAACCGGCGCCCGAACTTGAGGCCAGACTTCGCTTATTTTCTCTTTCAATGACAGCATTTCTTTCCTTTTCTTCGAGTTCTCGTTTGAAGTCTTTGCTCTTAAGTTCATCAGTGGTTCCCTGTCCTGATTGGCTGTATATCAGATCAAACAATTAGATAATCATTTAATTGATTGTTTTGAATACAAATTACCGATATTTGAGTTTCAGATGAGACGGCAAATCACGCGAAGAATACTGTTTGGAGAGAGCGCTCAAACTCTTCTCACCCCTTCCGGAACCACCCTTTGCCGGATCAAAGGTCGGTCGCGCGGCGGTTGTCATCGTTTAGACTAAATTTAAGACAAATTCAGAAAATGCGATAAAAACGCAAATCAATTGAATTTGTTATTCAAATGATATGTTTTGTCGACCAAAAGATGGCATCGCTTTCACTATATTTGAGTTTTAATGAATTTCATCACAATTTTTGAAACTTAATCAACGGAACAGTCTTTTCATTGAAACTCTTTGATATCATTTGAAAATAAATGACAACCGAATCAGTTATGAGTTTATGAGTTATGACCCGATTCTTCATTCAATGCCTGACAGCTCTTATGAATGAAAACCTTTTTATTATTTGAATTTCAATTCATATACAAAAATATACTTCTCATTAAAAATGCATTTTTTGACGTTTTTGTTAACCAATTGATTCAATCTTACGAATGAAAATTGAATTTTTCTCAAAAAAAATTAACAAGGTATTTTTTGGTAAACTTAATTTCAACCCATGGCCTACTGACCATTTTATCAGCAATTCTCCATTTTTATTGATCATTCATTTGATTAAATAATGCGAATAAATTCATCGCATTTCGTGAAAAATATTGAAAAACAATTATTTGTTTAATTCAATGATTTAACGAAAATGATCTTCAAATAGGTTTATGCAAATAATGAGAGAAAGTGTTCTCATTCTGTGGTTGAGGACAGCTGTAAGATTGAAAAAGAAGATTAATCCGAAACAGTTATAGCATTGTTAGAAGTGATCACTATTTGGTGAACTTCTGAAGAATACTAAACAGGATTTGAAGGAAAGTGAGAATACATTTCAGAGATTCTTCAGAAAGATATGAATATTGAATGCATTAAAACTTATTTATTTTATGTCAAACTTTTTCGCACTTTTAGTGCAAATAAAATAATTTTGTTTTAAAATCAAATAAAGTCTGAACTGAATCTAAATCATAAACTAATTAATTATTAATTGAATGAGTATTTGAACTCAAATTCAAACAATAGTTTCTTTTGATTACTGTATTTAAATATTTGTCTACAAAACACATCAAATATAATATTTATTTTACAGATAAATAACTAAACTATGTTTTCATCTCTCATCTCAAGACAATGAGTGAACAGTTCGGCAACTGTTTTATAAGGAATGGTAGACATAATTGAATTCTATAGAACTGTTGAATGACTTCAAGACCACCACTGATTCGGTGAAAGTCTGTCCCAATTTATTAGTAGGAATTCGGGTCACATAAACACAAACATTATTTTCAAATCAATTTCTATTCACAAAAGCATGAAATATGACAATAATTACCGTTTCGACTGGAAAATCAACCTTTTGGTGACCTTTGACTTACTCTTCGGTTTTGATGCGAGTAATGACTAATTAGTCGAAACCAAAACTGGTTTATAAAACACTTTTGAGGTTCGCTTTAAAAATATTTTTGAATTAAAAAACAAGTTGTTTACAAATCTCTCATTCTTTCACTTTCTTTATTCTGGACTTAATTTTTATTCTTCACTGAATTCAGTGCAAAAACAAAGCGTTGAATCTTTCTTTGAAATCAAATTTTGATGGATTATTTAATCGATTATTTGTTGGGCTTTTCAAAACACTAGTCGAATAATAAGCAATAAATAAAATGAAATTTCAACAAGTGCCAATTAGTTATCTGATAAGAAACTGATTTTTGGAAAATTTGGTAAAGAAATGTTCTGCCACTACCCCCCCCCCCTCCCCCTTGAGCCAAGGATTTCCTTAAACATTAGTCTGTGGACGGATACTAGGTCTGTGGATTTTTTTTGAGAAAAATGTGAAAAATTTGGGGAAAATAAGTAAACAAAAAGGTCTACAAAAAATTTTGGCCGCCCCTCCCCCACAAAGTCAGGTACCTTGGACATCACTGAAATTATATCACTTTTTTACAAAATTTCTGTCTTTAATTTATTTTCAATAAGAATCATGGTCATTCTGAATCATTCAATTTAGATATGTAAACTGATTTGAACCAAGTTTAAGCTAGTCTTCAATTAATTAAAAAGCAATAAACAGTAACAGTAACTGATTAAAGGGTAAGCAATGTAAGCAACATGAGCAATGGCATTTTTAACACTTGTAATTCACAAATTCACCGGAAAATCTTTTTAACTCAATCAGAAATCTTGAGAAAATTTAAGGCTAAGTGTCTCTGACTTAACATTTAATCATTAAAAGTGATTATAACTCATAAAAAGTTGATTTTAAAAGAATGTTGAGAATCCTTGTTTTTTACTTAATGTTACCTTGGATATACTCATCATTTCGATGGTATTAATATACCTGAAAATAATATCTTAATTATTTGTTTGAATATTTTGAATAATTAATAGTTCTTTAAACTGAACTTCGACCGAACCTTTCAAAGAAGTCAAACATCAATAATCAAGTTTATTGAAAAAAAGTTTCATTTAATGCATAGATATTTCAAAAATCCAATTTGAATCGCAGTTTAATCATAACTCGATTGTAATCTCAAATCATTTATTAATGATTTGGAAATTCCGAGAATTATCTTCAAATCGAATACAAATTTTCAAATCCATATCGAAATACATTTAAAGCGTTTTTAATATCGGACCCAAACCTTGGAAACAATAATTTCTGATAATCTTCTGATGAAAGCGTTTAAATCTAAAAATAAGTGCAGAGTTTCTGTCGAATCGCTTAAAATCTGATAATTATCTTGAATAGTGAATATCAAAAACCCTCGTCATTGAAATGACTAGAATAACAAATTATCGTAAATTGTGTTCAATTTATTCGATGTTTTTTTTAATTTATAGTTTCATAATTCTGGAAGAATTTAAAAAAAAATCCCAGGGGGGTCGGCTGCAAATCTGATGACAGATAGCTCTTCTCATAGTCGATGTCAGCAATAATTTTCCCAGCGATGTCAATTTATTAGTAATATATTGATTGATTGATCATGTATGTTTTAAAAAGAGATATTCGAATCAATATAATTGACATTCGATTGAATACTTAGAGTATAAGTTTTAGACTATCTTTTCTTTTTCAGTCAAAGTTGACTGAACTGATTATGTCGTGAATATAATTATCAAAATTAAATACCTTTGAATCGCATTTCAATTAAGCTTTTTTCAAATATTATGCAATATTTATCTCAGTTTTCCTTAAAAGTATTCATTCTTGTCATTCAAGTATTGAAGTTTAATCGGTTATATAACGGGTCATTTTGTGTTTTACAATTCATTTTATTGAATCCATTTTTCTATTTTTTCTTTTATCAAAGAATAATTTAATAGATTTTTGGAAATAACTTTCAATTTCTACGATACAAATGACTTAACGTTAAGAAAAAACACTTTCTTTCACTCATTTATGTTAATTAGTTTCGATATAAATGAATGGAAGTGTTGTACGAATTGTCTGTTATATTATTATTCGTCGGAAAGCAATCGACATATTGTCGACACCTAAAGACAGCAATTATTAGTTATGAATAGGTTTATGAAATGTGTATTCCTTGAAAGGTTGAAAAATCAAGATTTTTACAGTTAGAGTTTAGTAGGACATGGATGCCGTCATTGCCTATTGCCCGACAGTTCCACCCAAAACCGGTCCGCCTCGTAATGAAAAATTTTTTTTGAATCACTTCTATACAGTTAATGAAGAAATGCTTTCACTCTCCACAGAAACTGATGTGTGTTTTCAGGAACTCATGAAAAACTACCATAAAGTTTACTCAAAGCGCTTCCAAATGTTGAGAGAGTGTCTCATCAAAAGTGAACTTCAATAAAACAAAGTGGGCTATACTTGCAATCCATTTGAGATGATATCGTAGACTCATTTAATTGTCGATCGTCTCAAACAATGATTTTTTGCCTTCAATTGTATTGAATATTCTTTTCTAAGTTTGGAAAATATGTTTTGAAAGCTTGGATTCAAAATGAATCATAAATTGAATGAGTAAGTCAAAAAACAATGCCATTCTTATATTTATTTGGAAATTTATGTGTGAATCTGAAAAATTTAATGCGTTTTTTGATAAGTAGGTTCATTTTACTTTCATTTATTTTTTGAAATCTTCCACTTTGGAGCTTAGAAAAATTAATAGTCGATTATTGTTGCTCGTTAATATTCATGTGAAATAAAGCACTTATATAAATGAAAGAATCTTGGCAAAAGTGGATGTTTTGAGTGATTTAATTTAATTTTTATTGAATTCATATAACTGTTTTAAGTTTTTAATTTTTATCGTTATTTTGTTTTTCGTCAAAATTATGTGAAATTCAAACGACAGTCAAAATTTGATTAATTGGTTTTCCAAAGTATTTGTGATTTTGATCCTCACATCCAATATATTGATTGGTTGCCAACAAATAGGAGCCGAGCGTTCAAAAAGAGCTCTTAGGATACATCGAAGACAACTCTTACAAAGCGATCAAAATGTAATGTCCTTAATATGACTCCGTTTATCTTAATCTGTGATTAAAAGAATAATTAATTCCAATGATTTGATAATTGATTAAAAAAAAGCTGAGAAATGGAAGCCCTTCAGTGCAAGACCTGGATATTAACAGCAGATTCCGTTATCCACGATTTACCATGCCAAAAATCACGAATGAAGACCTAAAAAAGTCAATAACTCTGGGAACTGAACGCGTGAGGAAAAGGCTCGAAGTTCTCGAACCGCATATCTTTTCAAACGGTATGTCTATTATGTTATTATAAAATTAATTTCAATGATAATTGAATTATGAATACAATAGTTATTGAGAGTTGAAATATATTACATTTAAGTTAGATATCAAACATTCAAATCTAGTCTTCAGTATTATTTATGAATTCAGTAGTCATAGCGAGTGAAATGTATTTATTCATTATATTCTTGTAAACTTTAGTGTTCCGTCATTTAATCATAAAATTCAAATCAAGATTTTTGAATATGAATTCGTTGAAACGCATAAGCAGTTTATTGTAAACAAAATCTGAAATAAATGAAGCTAGTTAACATGTTTTGAAGATGAGAAAATCTCATTACGACTGAGTTTCCTTTAATTAAAGTATAAGGAATATAAGGAAAAGTTGTGAAATTGTTAGACATTATTAGGTTATTGAGTCGTGAAATACTGTCATGACTTTGAAGACTAATTTACATTTAATCGACACAATAGTCATTGCGTTCATCAAATTATTCAATTAATTTCAGGTGCGATACAAACACCCGGCTCTGTCGGATGGTTTGTGGCCGCGTCGGCCAAAACTAAAATTATTGCCAAAAACATTTCGCGGTCGGCACTCATTGCAGAAGAAGCGACCAAATTGTTGACCAAAAAGTTTGTCTCATTATTTATAAATTTATGTTAAATATGAGATTAACAAGATGATTTAAAAACAGATACAAACTGGACAGTAATCAAATTAATTATGGTTTGCCTACAATTGATGTGAGGGATACAGCTTTAGGCAAAGAGTGTCTGCAACCAGTCATATCTCTGGCCTGTTATCCAGGAAAGTATAGGTCGTATACGGGTCATTGCAATAACGTGCAGAACCCTGAGTGGGCAAATGCAAACTCACCATATTTAAGAATATTGTCGCCCAACTATTCGGACGGAATATCTAAACCCCGGATATCTGTGAATGGGGACGACTTGCCCACTGCCAGAGAAATCTCTCTCAGCATTCATATGGGAAGCGATAACATTCACTCTCATATGACAACTTTGACCACTTTCTTCGGTGAATTTATATTTCACGACTTGGCCCATACGGCACAAGCGGTCGGTCATAAGGGACATAGAATCAAATGCTGTGGTCTCAAAGAAGAATTTCGACACCCAGAATGTATGGCTATTAGAGTACAACCCGACGATCCAATCTTGAGTGAGTTCAGAAAAAATTGTATGGAATACGTGCGCTCCTCCTCGGCCATCAGAACTGGCTGTACATTAGGTGCTCGAGAACAAATTAATCAGGTGAGACATTCATTTGAATTATTATCCAAACATATCAGTGAACTTGAATTAGATTTAGAGTTAGATTAATGATTGATAGAAACGTTTTTATAGACAACAAAACCAATTATATATACATTTTAAATAAAATCAGTGAAAGTCTTGTTTTTGACGTTTGGAAACCTATTTAAAAAGATTAACACAAATATATTGCATATTAACTGCCGAATGGGGCCATCGATTGGGGAATACATATAAATGAAATGATTTTTCAAAACTCAATAAATAAAACAAGAATTGGTCTCATATCCAAAGGTAACCTCATTTTTGGACGGATCAGCGCTTTATGGATCGTCTGAAGAAGAATCACAATCATTGCGGAAGTTTAGTGGCGGACAACTTCTAACTCAGCAACAACCAGGTCTTTAATTTATTGATTTTCCATTTGCTTAATAAGTTTAGTCTTGTTCTTTTAAAATAACATAACAAAGCTTGGGATTAATATTCATCTGAAATAGTATCAAAAACAAAATACAGGAATTCCTGTTTAATGACCCAAAAGTGAAAGATATTCTCCAATTATTTTATTGCTTTCACTGAAAATTGAAATTCAATTTTTGATCAATGAATAATCAAAAGTTATCAATGCAAATATGATCGAAAATATTTCAAATTTCACCCAATTATTCTGATTTAGAGTAAGTCATCCGACTATTTATGAAAGTAATGAATAAATGAATTGTCAAAAAAAACATTTATTCATTGAATAAAATTGAGTTCAATATCAGGCGATTGACCCCAGGCTTCAAATTTATTTATTAAGTAATCTAATATCTGAATCAAAGGTTTTTCATATCATTTATTTAAAAATAAATAAATTATTGGGAATTACATAAAAAAAAATTTAATAATAATAATCAAAAATATTATCATTTGTTTCGAAAGATCAGAATTAGATCTAGAAATCAGTTCAATACCTCTTTTGCAGACAATTCTGTCGATTAAAACAAAGAGTTATTGACAATAATATTTGACAATTAACTCGAATAATGAAAAGATACTAAATTTTATTCACAATTGTTATATACTTTTGGCACAAATCAAATGTTTTGTTTTATTAATGAATGAATTCTAGATTTTACAGGAAATGTCTTACTTTAGAATAATTGAGCTCTTTTTCAATTAAATCGAAGGTGAAATCAAATGCAAAACATTAGAGTTTTGGGAAAATTAAAAGATGTTTGATATTAGGTCATCCATGCATTCAATAGTTTATTGTTTTATTATTCATTCCAATAAACACATGAATTGATGTCTCAATTAGGTATAAGAGGACATGAATTACTACCCGAACAAACAGATAACCTTCAAGACTGTAAGAGTTCCGGAAGAAGTCGTTGCTTCAAAGCCGGTGATATTCGGTAATAAGAATATTGTTTTGAAGACAATTGAAATCATATTTACGACAAATTTTGCTTTGAATTCAGTGTAAACGAGAATTTGGGTCTAACTATAATTCACACCATTTTCATGAGAGAACATAATAGAATTGCCAGACATTTGGCTCAACTCAATAGTCAATGGAGTGATGACCAGATCTTTGAAGAGACGCGAAGAATAGTTGTGGCACAACTGCAACACATCACATACAATGAGTTATTGCCCTCGATTTTAGGCCATCAGATGGTCGAAAAATATGATTTAGAGCTTCTCAATACAGGATTCTATAAAAATTACAGCATTAATAAGAATCCCAGTATTGGAAACGCTGTGTCTACTGCTGTGTTTGCTTTCATATATACAGCCATTCCCTCTAATATGGAAAGATATTCTCAAGAGCTACAGAATTTAGGCTCAATAAAGATGGGACAGTCCTTCTATAACCCAACAGAAATATATTCATCAGAAAAGTTTGACGAATATCTGATGGGAATGATTAGTCAGAACGCGATGGGATCGGATCCCGTCGTTTCTAATGAAATGATTAATGGAATCGTCACCGACTCTAATGAGGCCTTGGATTTGGTTGCGCTCACAATACAACAGGTCTAATAACTTTACACATTTTTCATACTCTTTGCATATAATAAGTGACACATAAACTAATAAAATATTAATTAATTTGACTTCAGGGTCGGGATCATGGCTTACCTGGTTATACAATGTGGAGGAAAAGCTGTAAAATAGAACCAAATATTGAAGAGTTCAGTGATTTGACGACAATTATGAAAAGCGATGCCATAAAAAAACTTTCTAAACTCTATAAGTGAGTGAAAGTCTTATAAAATAATCTCAAATTGTTTTCAATTAAACCTTTCAGTAATGTCCACGACATCGATCTCTTCACTGGAGGTCTGGCAGAAAAACCAATGAAAGGTCAATTGAATTGTTCTCAATATAAATACTTATATAATGGGTTTGTGGAAACAGGTGCAATGGTTGGGTCGACATTTGCTTGTTTGCTCGGCAGACAATTCCACTATTTGAGGGCTGGCGATAGATTCTGGTATTATTCACATTAATTATTAATATTTTATCAAACATTTTAAAAATAAGCTGAATCTGTGTCTCAGGTATGAGAACGATATGCCTCCCTCTGCCTTTACTAAAGATCAATTGGATCAATTACGTAAGACATCGTTGGCCAGAATCATATGTAACAATGGAGACAAAACAGACTTCGTACAGCCTTCCTCTATGATAGCATCTGACATATTCCTCAATGCGTTCCAATACTGCAATACCGGAACTATTCTTAGTCTTGATTTGAATAAATGGAAAACTAATCAAAGAATAAGACATCCGACGACACAAATCAGCAAAAGTTTGTTAATCGAAGAAATCAGTAGAGCTAAGAGAGAAGTACAAAGTCTTCGTCAAAAAGAAATGGAGAATGTGCTGAAAAACAATGGTGTGGCCGCTCCCAACACCCCTCAAAATCGTCTCTCAGCATTTGTAAGACCTAAAAGACAGGCACAAGTCATTAACAATCAATCCCTGGTTTTGGAATTTGCTACAAATGGTTTAGTAAATCAGTTGCTGAGAAATGGTAGGGATAGGGAGTCCGGACGATCATTAGATTCAGAGATTCAAGATTTTGTACAATCATTGCCTGAAATGGATTTGAATGAATTGATTGACAATCATTTGGAGACAAATGAACACAAATTACTCTCAAAGTGCTACGAATCAGTCATTCCTTGTGATCACACCACTCCTTTTCGATCAATTACTGGGTGGTGTAATAATGTTAATAATCCAGAGTTTGGTAAAAGTATGAGAATTTTCGATAGGATTCTGCCCCCGGTTTATGAGGACGGAATCAAAGGTCCGCGAAGGAAATCCAAGTCGGGTAAAAGTCTTCCCTCTCCGCGAGTGATTTCTTTTACAATACACGACGACATCAGTTCCCCACACGTGAGATATGTAAGTGATTTCAAATTTAATTAAGAATTCAATGCCATTATGTTGTTATTCATTGAAATGTGTAGGCATTGGCGACAATGCAATGGGGACAGGTATGTTCATCAATCACAAGGACACACATATACGGTAATTCTCATTATTTATTTATTTAAAATCCAAGTTTCTCGACCACGACTTGACCTTCACTCCGATGTATATGGGGGTCGGCGATACTATACTAGACTGCAAGTCTTGTAATTCAAGAAAGACTGTACACCCAGAGTGTTGGCCCATTCCTATTCCTAAAAATGATCCATTCTTTCCGCCAGTGGACAAGGCAACAAATGCCAAACAATGCTTGCATTTTGTTCGTTCACTAAATGGTCAGACAACTCTCGGGCCTCGGGAGCAGATGAATCAGGTGACCGCCTATTTAGACGGTATGGATATTAGTTGACAAAATTTGGAATATTTATTAATTTGTCAATTTTTAGGTTCAAATGTGTACGGCTCTGATGTATGTGAGGCCAGTATGTTGCGAACATTCCAAGGGGGAAAACTTAATTCAACGCGTCATCCAAACGCTGGTTTCAAAGACCTTTTACCGCAAACCGCAACTCATATAGAATGTAAGGCTCCATCGGGTCTATGCTTCGAAGCCGGTGATACACGAGCGAGTGAACAGCCCAGTCTGGCCAGTAAGTCATCAATGTCTTCAAAATTTAGCATTTATTTGAAATATGGTTATGCGATAGGCTTTCACACTATTTTTATGCGACAACACAACAAACTGGTTGAAGGGTTGTTCAAAATCAACCCCCACTGGAGTGATGAACAACTTTACTACAACGGGAGAAGAATATTATCAGCGGTTATGCAACAAATCACATACAATGAGTTTTTGCCCCGAATTATAGGCAAAGATTATGTCAATAGATTTGGATTAACTCTTCAGCCAAACGGATATTATGAGGGATACGACAAAGAGTGCAGTTCAACCATTTTCAATGAATTTGCAGCCGCCGTCTTCCGCTTCGGACACAGTTTATTAAAACCAAGATTTGAACGGTTGGACAGAAACTATAGACCAGTTGAGGAACCGCTTACTCTAAGAAGTTCTTTCTTCAACTCAGATATGCTTTACTCGCGTTTGTATTCTTTTGATTGAATTTATAAATAATTTTAAATTCAACTCAACTAACAATTTGTATGTTTCTATTAGCGCTGGCAATGGATAATATAATCAGAGGAGTGGCAACTTCTAGTGTTGAGACTCTTGATCACGCCATCACTCAAGAAGTCACTAATCATTTGCTCGAAGATTTGAAGAAACCGTTTTCAGGAATGGATTTGATTTCTCTAAATGTGAGGCATTTTCTTGATTTTTATTTCAAATTCAGTAAATTTTATTGATTAAAATCTTACCGATTAATAGCTTCAAAGAGCGAGGGATCACGGAATTCCTCCCTATAATGAATATCGACGTATTTGTAATTTGACGAAAGCTAAAAATTTTGAGGACTTATTGGGAGAAACCCCCAAATTTATTGTCGACAGATATAAACAGATATACGAGTAAGTCATCTATTTCTGTAATTACAAGAAGTTATTAAAAATTTGCATAATTTATAGACACGTCGATGATATCGATCTCTTTTCTGGTGGAGTACCAGAAACACCAGTTCACGGGGGACTCATTGGTCCCACATTTGCCTGTATAATAGGAATGCAATTTCAAAAATTGAAGAAATGCGACCGTTTTTGGTCAGTATTGCTATCTTTAAACCATTAAACAAATTGATTGAAATATTGAATTGATTTCAAAGGTATGAAACTTCTGATCCTTTTTTGAGATTAAGTGAACAACAATTAGCAGAAATACGAAAAATGAAATTATCAAAAGTATTGTGTCATAATTCAGACTCTATCGACACAATCCAAAGAGAAGTAATGGATTTACCCGACTCTTTCCTGTAAGAGCACAACATTTACTATTGAAACAAAATATTAAAATATTTGAATTTGAATACAGAAACCCAAGAATATCATGTAATTCAATGCCGAGCATTGATTTGAGTCATTGGCGCGAAAGGGGAAACTCTTGTGTCGTTCAGAACAAAGTGCTGGCGATCGGAAAATCTGAGAGAACCTCTCCCTGTGTTAACTGTATTTGCACTTTCGAAGGGGTCAGTCACTGATCAAGACTATTTTCTTAATAATTATCATTACATGAATTATTTGTCGCATTTCAGGCCAGATGCCAATCACTTCGAATAAATAATTGTAACGAATTGTTGTCAATTTATTCGAGGCAGGATGTGCTCAAAGATTCTGTATGCAAAGTACAGTGTGCTTTCGCTTTTGGAGTCAACAACTCCCGTTCCTCTCCGAGCAGAAGAGTGTCCACAATATTTGGATTTTCTCAATGAAATCATATTTTGGACAATTGTTTGGATACAACAATAAATCTTTTAGTCAGCTCTTAGACCACAACTATTGTTTGCCATCACTTATCGAGACTTTCATCGAATCATTATATCATTGAATATATCAAATGATTTATTGGTTTTCTGTGATATCATTGAAGTATATATTCATAAGTCAGACAATATTTTGTAAATAATTTATATTTAAAGTAATAATAAATTTGAAAAATGATATTTTAATTAATATCCAGTCATTAAATGCATAAAAAAGCAATTTTATGCCATTTCGGCGACACTTATGATCAAAGTTTTGGATAATCTATTATCCATTTTCTTGAATGAATTAGTTCTGCAGATGTCGAAGAGATTATTGAATGCAAAAGCAATTAAATACTTCTCAAACTCTACTAATTTGTATCGAATGGCAGCCAAATAAGTGTCACAAAAGGTATCGATTGTAAGATTATTTCTGATTAAATGAACGCATTTTTGCTTCAAGTCATCCTCCAGATAGCAATCGGCCAAATCCAACAAATCGATGGCCTCTTCCACCCGAATATCCACCGAATCGGTATAAATATATTTGAGGAAAGCGTAATATACGTTATACGAGTAATCTTTGATTATTATCTCATTTGAATCACTTTCAGACCAATAATTCTCAGACGACAGCATTCTTTCGAAATATTTGCAGCAGATTTTGATGAACCACTTCTGGACGTATATAACTCTTCCATCGATTTTAAACCGAAGGTCACTATTTGTCGGATCATTAAATGATTTGCTGAGGCTTTCGATCACACGATTAGTATTTGGTTTTTGGCAGAAATAAATCGGTTTATAAGTTATTCTTCGCTTCGAATGTACCGCAAAAATATCGTTAATTGCTTTGAAGGGCGTCTCTCGGGGGCTGTTAATCGTTTCTTCTGACACACTCTCTCCCCACACATAGCAGTAACCGGTTTGAGAGACAGCCGCCGATATATTTGACCAAAACTCAGAACCGATTTCAACAAACTTTTGTGTTGTGTTTACTTTGACCGCAATATTTGCAGATTCATTGCTTCCGTCCCCGAGTTGTCCGCAATCATTGAACCCAAACGCATAGATGTCTCCATTTATTGACAATAAAAGCGAGTGATATAACCCACAGACCATCTCTTTAATGGTTATGGATCTGAGATCTAGTTTGGTCGGTTGGTTCTGATGGATGTTATTGCCTATACCTAGATCACATATAATTATTAACAATTATTCCTTTTTTATAATTTGGATGATTATAAGACCAATAAAAATATTTGTTACTAGATTATATCTGACCATAATTTGGCGTTTATTCAAATTTTAAAAATATAACAGATGAGTCATTTTTGAGTTCAATCCAAACTAATCTCATGCCGTCATTCAACTTATAATTATTTTCTTACCCAACTGTCCGAAGGCATTGTTGCCCCAACCGTATACCTGTCCAGATTCTGTGAGTGCAAGAGAATGAGCGCTTCCTGCACTTATAGCTGAAATGAGTTGTCCATTGAAACCGGGAACTTTGGTGGGGGTTAACTGATTGTGGTTGGAAGCGATACCGATCTGTCCGTAGTTATTCCGTCCCCACGCGAACACTTCCCCGGATTGACTCAGCACTAAAGTATAATTAGCTCCGCAACAAATGCGAACAATACGTTTGCCCGAAAGTATTGGTCGATAATTTTCGATTGTCGTTCCGTTGCCCAACTGTCCGAAAGAGTTATTACCCCAGGAATATATATCTCCATTAGCTGTCAGTGCGATCACATGTTTGTATCCGTAAGCGATGTCGACAACTTGTCTGAAGCACAACTCATTTACTTCTTGAGGTTCACTTACTTCTCTGTTATGTCCCAAACCCAAACATCCGTAACGGTTGGCTCCGAAGGCCAGCACTCTATCATCTTCGGTGACCAAAAGCACTTCATTACCAGATTCTCCAAATATAGAACAGAATTTAATTTTGTTGACAATTTGTGGCTTTAATTTGTGTAAAACGGGCCAATTTGTTATGTATGACGTCATTTCCATCAAGGCTTAACTTTTAGAATTTAACTTGCTAATTTTTACACTCTGGATTCTAGAAACTAGAGGAACTAGGTAGATCAAACTTCTCAAACATTCACGGAATAAATGAGTGTTCGTTCAATAAAACCCTTTTTATGAGACTTGAAATTCTGAATGAACTTGAAGTTCAACTCTTGGAAGTGAATAATTGGTTTATTTTTATTCTTCTTCCGAGTCTGCACTGCACTGAGTAGTAGTGACGTCAAAACCACTATTTATTTTTGGCTCTCAAATAGAGTCGAGATTTAAATATAGTCGACATTTACTGTCATTTGTTTTCTTAAAATTTAGTTAATTATAAAAAATATGAATTTATTAATATTTTTGACACAAAACCAAACAAACGAATTCGGTTTTCCAAGAGTTTATTTTTACAAACAAATTATGAATTTAAAATCCATTTGTTGTCTGATATAAACTTATACACTTTGTACACTTTGAACAGAACAGGTCAACGGCTCCCAGAAGTACATAAAAAACAAGAACTTTTTATAGAGAGCTCAGTCAGCACACCACAAGTAATTGACCTTCGATTATGAGACATCGATTGGAAAGATTAAAATTACCAACTGGAAGAAGGAAATTTTATGATTATTTCATCTTTTTGGCTGATCAATATCTCGCTCATTGCACTTATTGCA
>JAQFXL010000144.1:0-30183 GCA_034693445.1 Edwardzetes edwardsi | reverse complement strand
TCACTGATTGGTCACTGATTGGTCACTGCAACTCAAGTTCAGACAATTACTCAATACTTTTCAATTGATTTGAAGACAATTTTCAAGTTACCGAACAATTAACAAACGATTTAAAATTAAGGTTAAATAATGTGGTTTAGAGAGAGAGAGAGAGAGAGAGAGAGAGAGAGAGAGAGAGAGAGAGAGAGAGAGAGAACGGGTCTATTGACTTGAAAATTACTAAATGTTTGCTAATTAACCGAATATTAGTTGAAACAAATTTAACAAAAATAAAAGGAAAATGTGAAGAGAATAAAAAGTTGATGGGTGTTATAAGGCCTCGAGTGACATCTTGAGAGCCCGGTCTAACATTTCTTCTTCACTCGTGAATTGATTTATTGGTATCGAAGTAGACTCGAGACTAAGCGCTATCGCGGCCTCCAATTGACGTCTTTCTGCCTCAGCATTGCTTTCAATACTCATTCGGATCACTTCCTCCAATTCCTTGTCCTCTTCTTCAGTGACCCCTTTATTTTGTAGGTTTGGATCAACTGATTCTTCAATTGATTTGGTTTTTGATTTATTAACATCTGATAAAAGGCGCGGTTTTTCGTTTTGGACGACTATTTGATCCGCCAAAACGTTGTCTGCATTACAATTGGGAAGTATTCCGCTGACAATGAATATAGAATAGCCTTCTCTTTGCAATTGGGTTAAGAATAAAGACAAATAAGTGTCGGATATGAGTTCGGGTGCCGTCAACAATGAGTTTAAGTTAAACCATTGGCGACCGATCTTTCGGATTGTGAACCAATGCTCCCTATAATTGCAAATATAGGCCTTTTGGAGACTGAAATGCAAAGAATCGAAATTAATTTCAATAAAATCTCAGCGAATGTGAGCGTCATTTTGACCACTTTTTCAGTCTTCAGAACTTACGTCGGATTATTCTGAGCGGAGATCGCGATTTCATTCTTACTCGTGAATGGAATCAAATCAAGTGACCAAACCTTGAGAGCGCTGGCAATCACTTGGACTGAGAAGAATCCCGAATCGTCCATATTATCGGACGGAGACTACAGTTAAACCGATATTAGTTTTAATTGAAAACATATTTTAAATCTTTGAATAAATGAATACTTCGATGAATCTGCGGTATTCCTCCCGGTGTTCCCCGCCCTCAGCCATTTGGTGCCTCTCCTGTTCATCGATTTGTTGGGCCAACTGAGCCAAGTCTACGGCTGTGAAGTACTCGCCCTGAAGTAACGCATTGAGACAATGCTGGCCACAAAGTGAGCCCTCTTGCTGTCAATCATATTAAACTAAGGTCACCATGCACAATTACAGATTGTAATTTTAGTACCTTTTCATGAAATATGGTTTCCATTGTTTTAAGAGTTGATTTAAAAAATGTTTTATTAAAATAATTCAATAAAATGTTTCAAATGTTTCATTAAATTTGAAATAAAATGCAAATGTTTTGAATGTATGAGTGATGCGAATGAGTCGGCATTTGATTTGACAAAACATTGGCTTTTATAGGATTGCGTCAAAGGAGTGGAGTATTGAGTGGAGGGCCGACCACTCAATAGCCTCTTTTAAGCCTCTTTTAGGCATTCGCTCAACATTTCAACAAACGGCGGATTTTTCACAAAACAAGTCTACACTTCAAAACATTTATCGCGTTATTCATTAAAATTGTCGACAAATTATCACTAAATATACTATTTTTAACGTCAAACTTGATTTACAGATACAGTCGACTGCCATTATAACGAACACGATTGGTTTAAAGAATCTGTTCGTTATAGAGGAATGTTCGTTATAACGGAGTAGTTTTAGTATTGTTTTCTATTACAGTGGTTTAAGCATAGCGTTCGTTATAAAGGAATGTTCGTTATAATGGCAGTCGACTGTATATAGAAAATCAAATGTTTCGTTATATAGACATAAATAATGGCCTCAAATATATAAACTAATGATTACACTCCACTGCCGTTATAATAAACACCCTATATAATCAACTTTCCTTTATAATCAACAACTTCTAGATTTCGAATGGACTTCAATAGACATCAATGTTAAAAATAGTCGCTTATAATCAACATTTGTTTCTCCTCTATAATCAACGCTATGCTTAGACCACTCTAATAGAAAACAGTACTAAAACTTCTCCGTTATAATCAACAATAAATTTTTCAAAACTGTAAAACAAAATTCATAGAAAACTAACTCAAAATTCACTCAAATCTCTTAAAGAGTGTAAAATAACAATAAATACTAATTATTTACAATAAATATCAGTATTTTATGTAAAATCTTAATATAATGTCATTTAAATAATAAACCTTTTATTTGATAACCCTTTCAATACACTGCCGTTATAATCAACATTCCTCTATAATCAATAGATTCTTGAGAACAATCGTATTGATTATAACGGCAATGGAGTGTATTTCCAAATTTAATTAAATAAAGTCCAACGAAAAGGTTAGAACTCAACTTAAAAGCCACTTCACAAAAAACATACAGGTTAATAATTTACGAGGTTATGTGAAACAGATGATAAAATAATGCAGACCCTGACTAACCACTCATAGTCTCATACTTTCTCACGTTTTAAATGTATAATTAATAACACATCACATAAGTGAAGCGAATTGAAAAATTAGTTATCAAGAGTTAAAATTAACAAGGTATAAATTGAGTTTTTTGTGAAGACACTGTTACTGAAATGATGTCAACTTTTATCAAATTGTTATCTTTATATAATTTGGTGTATATGAAGATACATACAGATGTATATCATCGGTCAGTTCACTCGCACCATAACACATCACCTTGTGTAATAATTTGCCTAGCTTAATCAAAACACTCGAAAGCCTCTTTGCCCCATAGCTTACAACTGTGAAAGACCTGTCCCTTAGAATAACCCTTTCCTTGTTTTTTGTTTGTTTTTATTTGTTGAATGGATGACAATTCAGAGCCATATTTCACAGTTAATCGATATAACATCAAAATATCTGATACCCTGTCTATCCCTGCATTAGATGATTGCAATTCTGATTTATTAAATCCCAACTGAGTTGTAATCAAAAGTTGGTTACAATTTGTAGGCAATAATTGACACCATTTTAAGCCAATTCTTGTATTTATTCACTAATTTTGACAAAATTTATAACTATTTATAAGACAAACGACTAAATAAAGTATTGATTTTACACTCAAACTAATTATCATTAATTGAAAGACATTTCATTTGGAGAGCTGTTCCTTTGAATGCGAATCCAACCAACCATTGCGGACAGTAGTGTCTCCATAAAGAGCTGTTCGGCCTTTGAATGACGAATATCTTCTTTCGACTAAACTGTCTAAATAGGTGCCGATAGCAGTGGCTGTTGTCATAAGTGCCAGACCGACGCCAATCCTCTGCCACGACTTCTTCAAGTAAGGCTTTCGCGCATAATATGCGAGGCCTGCCATCGCATTAACGCTTGGGTTGACTCAATTGGTTGTTAAGTTTGCAGTTCTGAGTGTGACTATAGTCCCAATAGATTAAAGAGAAGAGAAGCGGCGGAACAGTTAGGATCAGTTTGTGACGCCTCAGTTGCCTCAAAACAGTTGATCCAAATTCGTAATCGACTTTAGAGTTATTCAATGGTTGACTCACTTTAGTATTGATATGAAGAGAGCGACGAAAAAACATTGAATCAAACCATTGATTGAAATAAACGGGACATTCATTTACGGCAATACTAATGGCGTTCAAAACATAGACGAGTCTATGAGTGAAGTGAAGGGGAGAGTCGACAGTAGAGCCCATCAGCGCTTGTTTTCTACGGATCTCCAAAAGCGAATCCCATTTGAGTTTTAATATTTGCGTTCGCTTTTGACAAAAGCATTAAAACAATAATTTTGTGAATCAAACCATTATTTACTCGAATCGATAGTATAAATAAAATCATTCAAAATTAGTTCCAATCGATTAGTTCAGAGCCGGTCGTCGACTATGGTGTTGGCTGAACGGTCTGCCAATGAGTCCAAATACAACGGGTCGGGCGCGAGAAGGGGTCGGGCTTCAAGTCCTCCCCACAGCCACACAAACAACGGACACATGACTGATGACAGCAATAATAGCGACGATTCAGATCATGGTTTGTCTCAAATAGTTTTTATCAGTTTTCAAATCGTTTGACAATAGTTTGAATCACTTGTAATACAATTCCAATGAATCGGACTTTTGTTCAAATGTCTGACTTTTATGTCTTTCCATTGACTTTGAGATCAATTTGTTTATCACTTATTTTCATTCAATAAGTATTCAATTATTTGTTTAAAAATTTTATATCAAATATCTCTGAAAAATATTTGTTTGAATTATTTTGTGATAAAAACAATTGAATCGATGTTTGCATTAATATATTGAAGGAATGCGAGTCGGAAACGACTATCAGGCAGTCGTTCCCCAAATGGTCTCTTCATCGCCAGGTATTAACATTTAGTGGAAAACTTTGACTCAATCTTCATATGATGTTTAGCACCGGATCACGAGCCGGAGCGGGCAGTCCTGGTCTGGTCGCCCTGTAATGACATTCCCGATCCTAAGCGTACGTCCAAAGCATTTAAAGACAACTAATGTTTAAGTCTTTTGTTTCGATGCTTTCAGTCGACGATTATCTCAATTTATCGAAAGAGAAGTATAATTACAATTCGGAACAGGCGTTAGGAATGTTGTGTTGGCATAAATTCAATTTGGAGAAAGCAATGGCCGATTTGCCAAACTTTACGCCCTTTCCCGATGAGTGGACTGTTGAAGACAAAGTGCTGTTCGAACAGGCGTTCCAATTCCATGACAAACATTTCCATAAAATTAGACAAATGGTAAGAAAGTTCTCGAATCACAACCTATTGATTCGATTTTTACAAAACTAATTGAGTAAAATAGAGATCGGAATAATGATGACCAAGCTAATTCAGCTAATTTTCAATAATCTCGGTTTAAAACCATAAATTATTTAACCAGTTATTGATTGCTTTTCTGTGCTGTCCATCAGTTACCGGACAAATCAATCGCAAGTTTAGTCAAATACTACTACTCGTGGAAGAAGACCCGAACCCGAACTAGTCTTATGGACAGACAGGCAAAGAAACTTACGTCACATAAAGATGAAGGAAGTGATGGCGCGTCTGACGGATCAGACAATGAAAGTGATGGCGGAAACGGGCAGAAAGAGTCGTCTGTTCAGAGTTTGAGAGACGGAAAGCCTATGTGTTCCAACTGTTTCACGACATCCAGCGGTCAGTTCCATAACACCAATAAAGGGATTTTGTGCCGAACCTGTTATTCCTATTGGCGACGAACCGGTGCTATGAAGAACACCAGCGCTCAAAAGAAACACGAATCGGGTTCTGGTCGTAACCTTCAACTTAAACCTCGCAAACCTCCCCGAGGAATGTATTTGAATAATGAAGACCTGATGGCCATAGCGAACGGTCCTCCCGGACAGGGAGACGCTATACTCAAGAGTTTGGATTCAGAGGTCATTACATTGAAACGAAACGTTCAAAACAACAAACAAATGATAAGTCAATACAAACACAAAATCGCGGACGGAATCCACTCCTTTCGACCCAATGAGGTATTCATTGATTTTAATTTAAGTGAATGCAAACCTCAATGTGTTTGTGCGCCATAATGTATGGCACAGGTATCCTCTCGTATCAACAGTCGCTGGACTAATGATGAGCTGTTGCTCGCCGTTCAGGGCGTTCGCAAATACGGCAAAAACTTTAAGGCCATCGCAGAAGTCATCGGAAATAAAACCGAAGCACATGTCCGCGCCTTCTATGCCAATCATCAAAGAAGATTCAATTTGAAGAATGTCCTCAAAGAATACGAAAATGAAAACGGAGTCATCGAAGACGACGAGAATAGGGATAAAGTAATTTCCATTTAATTTACACTAATTTTTATGAGTAATCAGTGATTCATATTAAGGGCGAGACTCAGAATAACGAATCGGCGAACGCCGACACTTCCAATTCGTCGCAGACGTCGTCTAATAATTGTGGGACGCAGTCATCGAGTGCTGGTTCGGCGCCACCGCCTCTCAGACCGATTCTATCGACTAACACATCATCAATGAGTTCGTCTAAAACTGAGAAATCAACTTTAATGCCTCGACAGCCTCCGCCTCCGCTCACGTCCACAACTAATTCGCGATCAAATAAATCTTAATATAAGGCAAAAGACAGTTTTGATTAAGAAATTATTGAAATCATAAATAAGTTTTGTTTAAATTCTCTTAAGAATTGCACAGAATATGCATTAATTACACCAAACATTGCAATACTTTTCAGTTCTGTTCTAATCTTAAAATATTTGACTTTTGATAAACGTTTGTCTAAATTCATAATAAATTAATTCATCGAAAAAAATAAATATTGAATACATTTCACGTCAAATGACTGAAGACTTGTTCCGAATTGAAGAATAAATTTGAGATAAGATTGTTTTGAATGAATTTTTACTGTATTTCATTGGATAAAGAAATGATTTTTGAATATATTATCACAATTTCATAATATATTTAATTTGAATGAAATGAGAGCTCAAAACAATGTATTCTTTAATCGAAAAATTTCTAAAATTATATTTTGTGTTGAAATAGGATTTATTTAAATCAACGAAAAACATCTCATTTTATATATTAATTATTTTTAATATAAGAGTAATGAAAAAACTAACAAAACTACCAAAAACTGACTCAAAGAAAAGTTTTTTCTTAGGATTCGGTTCTTTAGTTGATATTTGAGGAAAAATAACGAGTCTTTGAAAAGATTCGATAATTTTAGTTAAATACAAACACTAATAGCCTTCTAATGATTTTCCCCGAATTCGGTGGTATTTGAGATTTGAAACCGAATACTAAGATTAAAAATAAACTGAAAAACACAGAAATCCAATAATAATTGAAATAATAATATAAATCTCTATTCAATTAATGCTATTTTGAATAATGGTTTAAATAAAGTAATAAAAGAATGGTTTGTCAGTCAGTAGTGGTGGCAGTGGTTTATCATAAGCTTTGAAAATCAATGGATATAATAATTTGTCTCGAGCATTTCTGTCAGACCAAAGGCATAGCTTTCCATTTCATTATCATTAAGAGAATGCAATGAAAACAATGCTTCGAATCTATTCAATAGTCTGTCCACTTATATAAGTTTTGAACAACGATCCCATCAAAAGCTGCATTTGTTTGACAAAATATCAATTATTTATACAATCAATTGTTTTAATCACTTTTATAAATACATTCCTATTATATGTTATTAAATATGGAATTTTTGAAATTAATATTAACTTATGATAAATGATTTAATCCCTAATTGTTTTGATATTTTAATATGTATTCAGTCTTATTATGAATTCATTTAAATGACTGTCAAAAGTCTACACTATTTTAATGAAAGCTTAGGTTTAGCTCAGAATTAGCGAAGAGATGTGCGACATATACTCCAACTGAACTGCCATTAGTTTGTGGTCAGGACTAAGATATCATCGATTTGTAAATATAGTGGAAATTTGTTGACAAATGTGTAAAACATTTTGAAATAATTGCAACTTTTATGTGCTTAAGTCAAGTGAATAATTGAATTGAATGGGAAGCACAGCACAGCCAACGGCGCAGTCGATACAAAAATGCTTTGACTAAACTGTTTGTTGAAACTCATTATTGAGACCAACGCTTAAAATCTCTTAATTTTTGTCTAAATATAGAAACAATTTCTTCGAAATATTACTTCTTCTTAAGTGTGAAAAACCCTCTCTTTTTGGGCTCATCCTTCTTCTCGTCGTCACCCTTCGCCGGCATCGTCTGTGATCGCGACGGACCGGGAGAGGCCTCAGTTTCGATAGCCGACTGGATTTTGTTGATCCAGAGGTTCATCTCCTCGTCTTCTTTTGCTTGAAATAGATATTCGGCGCCATTCGGCAGTTTTAGTCTTAAGACGTGCTTCTTCTTCGTGTAATTTGCGGCCACTTCTATAACAACTCCCTTTATATCAAGAGGAGGTTCTCCGCGATAGAAGTTATCCGGTTCTTGTTTGAAATGCTTTTGATCCTTATATGCGAGGAGAAGACCACTTTTCAAAACCATATAAACCTTATCCCAAGACCTGAAAACAATATACAAATTAAGTTTCATTTCTGACAAATGATGTGACGAACCTATTGGTGGCCTTTTTAGTTGTCGACTCCCATTCATGTTTGCGGTTGAGTGAGCCCTCAATTATAACGTCCTCGTCGGCAGTGCTGTGCCGTTCTGTCAGACAAAATAATTTTTATTCAATTGAATGGATTAAAAGTTAATTGAATGAAACGTTGAGTGAAAAGAGCGTCGGCTCTAATGTGTGAGGACTACCTGACACGGATGACGAGTCAGTGTCATAATAGGGCGACTTTTT
This sequence comes from Edwardzetes edwardsi, assembly GCA_034693445.1. Lineage (NCBI taxonomy): Eukaryota > Metazoa > Arthropoda > Arachnida > Sarcoptiformes > Ceratozetidae > Edwardzetes > Edwardzetes edwardsi. The sequence continues at coordinate 21,735 of JAQFXL010000144.1, read as the reverse complement.
GCGTCTCCAACTGCTGAATGGCGACTTAGATCTGGATCTCTTAGACCTTTTATCTTTCGAAGGGGTCGGGGCTTTGAGTTCATGCAAATCAATCAATCAATGGATTAATGAATTAAAAACGTGCGAAAAGTATTAAATCAAGTTTTGGTTGTAAGACATGAATCACTTACTGCTCTGAACTGAACGCGGCTGAGAAGGAGACGTAGAAATAGGAATATCGGTGGCACCAGAAATAGACGATAGAGTCGGAGTTTTAGGAGTCTGAGTCAATACCACCTCTGCATGCAATCAGAGGTTATATTAAACATGCATTTCATGCGATTAGTGTTTTAAGTGATTTAAAGTCAAAGTAAGAAATAAAAGTTTCAATCAATTCGTTTCAACTAAATTTAAAAAATTATTTGTCGAAAGAACCAAATGTTGTGGTTTATACCCGACAGTCCTTTACCCGAACCAATATAAGTATTTTGAAATAAACGACACTTACTCTCGATTTTTTCTTCGACTTCTACTTCAGTAGAGGGAGCGGAGACCTCTGCGCCATCGACTCTGTTTGATGGAAAACAATTTTATTAATAAAACTAATGCTAGACTGATGTCATTTATAGATACCGTTCCACTTGTTGTTCATCAGGTGAAATTGACTTTTGAGGCCTCAATTTGGAGGCTTCCTCCTGTCGGCGCCTTTCCGCGTCTTCTTCTTGTTTTTTGTATTCTTTTATTTCAAACTGTTTTAGAGAATCGGATAAATGAGAAGCGATTCGAGAATTTTGGAAAAATTAAATGGTTTTTAGACTGATTTTAGACAGTAGTCATGCGATACACAGTTCGCAAAGCGCTGTCATTTCGAGCACTTATTTGACCTCAAATTTTAGTTCAATTTAACTCAATTGAGAGAAAATCTCATTTATTGCTATAATTAAAGAACATTAGGATAGCGTTCACTAAATGGAGATGAAATGTCAATTAATGGACTTTTGGCCACACCTAACGAGCACTTAGACATATGATTTGCATTAATCGGTTATTGAGAAGTGGAGTGAAATAACTTATATTAGCCGTTGATATGAATGCAATACTCAAACAAATGAATAAAAGTGTCACCGAATCGTAATATCCAGATCTGCGCATATGCTCATCGAGTTCGTGATAAGCCCTTCTTCTATTCACTTCTTCTAAAGGGTTTTCCTCAAGTTTTAACTCAAGCTTTTGTATAACAGAATATAAATTTCAGTCAAAAATTGAGGGCTTAATCGGTCGCAAGAGTTTGAAGATTACAACAATTCAAATGTCAGAGCAAACAGAATGCATACCGTTGTGAGGCGTTCCAAAGCTGCAAATCTTTCCTCCTGTGCCGACGCGGATTTCTCGAAAGCTTCATGTTTTTTGATGAGTGTATCCACTTCATCGATGGTGTGCTAAATATCAATCATTAATTCAAATCCAAACCAAATGAACAGAACTCACCCCTAATTCCTGGCTCAGTAGATATGGATCCTGTGCCACTATCCAGGCCTCAGCAACCGCGGCATCTCTAGCGAATTGGTATACTTCGAGGATGAGCTGCAAGTGTTCCCATCGCTCTTCCCATCTATTCATGAGTCCATTTCTCTGGTTGGTGAGAGCAAGGAGCTTCTCTTTTATTTCATTGGACGCGTAATGACTCCTCGCGAGAAGTTCTTTGCCTAACCCGACACACGTCGCAAAGTTGTCTTCGCGGGCGTCAATCTCTGCTTTGAGGCTCTGGTGGTTATTCATCAGAAGCTCAACTCCTGAGACATCCCTCGGTTTCTCTGAAGTGTTCATTTGTCTGACGACATCATCCATCCAAAGAATCAAATCGCGAACCATATTAAGAAAGCGGAACAGATCTCCTGTGTCTTCGAGTTTGACGCGACGACCGTCGCATTGAGACAAGAGTTTCTGCCAGGCGTTCACTACTTCCCCCTCTCTATTGATGATATCTCGCGCCCGATCGCCGGCATAAGCGCTTTGAAGTTTAGCCGACTCTTCACGTATTTGATGGACAGCATTACCGAGAGTTTGTAAGTCATGTTCAAAGTTTGCTTGTTTGCGCAGTAAACTGGAGACGGAAACGGCGTCCCGACCCAACTCGTCTGACATTGCGTTCTGTTTCTCAATAATGCGTCCGAAAACGTCTTTACAGTCGTGGAAATATTTGTGGAGTTCCCACGAGGCCGACAACATTTGAGTTCGAGTGTCAATTAGCTCCAAGAGGTCAGCCCAGGCCTCATTCAGAGTGTCCTTCCATTCAGCAATGGTCGCACTATCGGTGTGACCCGAACTTATCAAATGATCGGCGTTATCGTTGACAACGGATACTCTTTCATTGCCAATCACTTCGGTATCCCTCGCGAATGCCTTGAATCGCTCCCTGAGAACAGTGACCTGATCAAAGTCCTGACCTAATTCATGAGAACCGGCCACAACTTCACGCTCTGCAATCCATTGCATGATATCATCGACTTCTCTGTTCAATGAGAATAATTTGAGCGCTTCTTCCAGTTTTGCGCGACGTTCTAATGACAAGTCTTTGAGACCCGCATATAGTTTGTCGACTTGGGATTGTCGTACAGCTATCGGATCACTAGAATTATAATAACAATTAAAATCAATCAATAGAATCACTAATCCCTACCTCTGTGGATGTCCTTCTTTGATGAGTTGTTTGGAAGTCTCACCCAATTGTCGAATATTCTCCGCATAGTCTTCGACTGCGTTTTCAAGGGATTCGTGTTTTTTCATGAGGTTCTGACCGCTGAACTCATCCTTTCCTCTGTCGTCGACCATCATATACAGCTCCTGTTCACTCATCCAGGACTCAGCCTCTGATGCGTCGAAATAGTACTGTTGGGCTCTTTCTGACTCAAAGAGCTTATTCTTTCTGACATCCATTTTGTCTTTCAACTGTTCCCACATTTCAATCAATTCACTGATAAGGCATTGGAATTCAGAGGAGTCTTCGTGTCCCTCATCAATGAGTTTGCGTCCATTTTCACAGATATTCTTAATCCTTGGCTCGTGATTATCGATTTCGGTTCGGAGGGAATGGTTTTTCTTAATAAGCATTTGAACGCTGAACAGACTATTTCCGTAGTCAGTACTGTTGGCCAAAGGCATCTTCTCTTGAATCCACATCTTTTCGTCCTCAATATCCCTTCTGAACTGATAGGCCTCCTTCTTCTTAAGCAGTTGAGCCTTCCTTTCAAGAAGAGGTGCCTGAAGGCGCTGGAATCTCTCTTCGACGTAAACCTTCTTGGCTTTAATCTCATCTGTCTTTTCGGGTTCGATTTTCTCCAAGTACTCGACCTGAGTCTCCAATTCATTGACTTGTTTTGCTTTGACAGCCATTTGTGTTTCGATCATTTGTTGCTTTTCTAATATGAGTTTAACACTCGTCAGGTCCTGACCCGTCTCAGAAGTCAGTACTTGACTTTCTAACTCAGTAATCCAGGTGTCGATATCATCACAGGTTTGTTCGTAAAGGACTTGTCGGTTGGCGTCGAATAGTTTCAGACCCTTTTCACTGGTAGTGCTCTCAAGAGCTTCAAACTGTTGCTCCAATTCAGCCAATTTGGGCTCAACCATAGAACGCATTTCAGGCTTAACCGCAACTAAATCTTGCCCCTCCTGTTGCACCTGAAACAGGCGGTCCTTATTAGATGCTATCTCTGCTTCAAACGCTTGATGTCGAGTCCATTTGCTGTGCACTGTTTTAGCGCTACGGTAGGTCTCGTCCTGTGCGATTATGTATTTCTCTTGAATCCATTCATTGAGTTCATCGCAATTCTGAAGGAATTGATGTAATTGGAGCTCATCTTTAAGTTTATCGGTCATCTGTTGAGCCCTATCCCTATTGGACTGTCGCCTGTCATTAATATTCTCTGCTTTCCTCACGATTTTGTCGGAATCGAAGTGTCCCTCTTCGCTAAGACGGTGTGCGAACTGTATTACGCCATTTATTTTGTCGTCGTTGGCCTCCATAGTGGTCAAGAAAGCATCGTGTCTTTTGATGAGGTTCTCCGCCTGTTCCAAATTTGTGGGCGTCTCGTCTTTTGACAGATAGTTTTCCTGTTGATTCAGAAGAACTTCTGCCTGTTTTGAATCGCGTAAAAACATCTGAAGATTCAGACTCTGAGACAGTAATTGTAGTCTATTTTCCCACATTTTATGTAATTCAGTCCAACCGTCACTCAAGGCTTTTAGTCTCTCCCTTAAGAACATATATTGAGGGTCTGTCTGGTCGTGAGTTATTCTGTGTCCGTATTCCATCATTGAGTTATAGTCTTCAGTGTAGTTATCGATCTCTTCCCTGATCTGTTGGTGTTGACTCAACAGCTTCTCTGCTTCGGCCAAACTGTTTGGCGTGTCCTCTGAAGCCACATCTGTCTGAGTTTTCGTTAGCCAGGCCTGGAAGTGATCAAGATCGCGTAAGAATCTGTGCAAATCTCCTGCTTCTTCCAGTTTTGCGTCCCTGTCTTTCAACAATTGAGTCAACTGTTCCCAAACACGAGATATCTGATTGACTCTCTCAGTGATGGCTTCGGCTTCTTCGGGGTGATCGCCTTTCATTTGGTCAGCCTCTGTCTCTAATTGATCCAATTGGACCTGAATGGCTGCCAAATCCCTTTCCATTCCACTCAGCCTTCGCTGAAGAGTCATAATACCAGTCAAATCGTTTCCTAATTCTTCGGTTGACTGTAAAAGTTTTGTCTTCTCTTCGATCCAAGAAATGGTTTCGCGACACTCAACGTGGAAAGTCTGTACGCCATGCGCTGAATTGATTTCCTCCCGTTTTTGTTCTGAATTGTCCCGCAATTCGGCCCACCTTTGAGTTTAATTCAAATTAATTATGTTTTTGAATAGAAAATGAAAAATGGTTTTCACCTTTGATTGAGTTGGTTCTGACGCGCGAGGATCTGCTCAGAGTTCGGGTGCTCCACATGTAAGAGCTGTCGCGCTAATTGGTTAACGACGGCTACTCTCGAGGCGTTTGAATTCATTTCCTGATCGAATGTTTCGAATCTATGTTTCATTACTTCAATGTCTTCCATATCTCGACTCATAACCATCGAAGACAACATCTTCTCTTTCTCTGCGATCCATTGTTCGACTCCATCGGCTTCACTAAAAAGTTTGTAGAGAGAGATGGCGTCCAAAAGTCTTTGTTTCCTAAGTTTCGCCAATTCTAACAATTCTTTATATCTTCGTTCAATTGTAGCGATTCTATCGATCACTTCGGGGTCCTGTCTGTCAGACTCTCCCAAAGAAGCGGCCTGTTCTTTGAGGGCATCGATAACTGAAGAATAATTATTCAATTCTTCGGCGCTTTCATTGTGTTTCTTAAGGAGAGACTGAGCGTTTGCCTCATCGATCCCAACGTCTTCACTCGAGACGAGTCTGAGTGTATCTAACATCCAGGCGTCGACATCGTCTGCATCAGCGAAGAACTGATGGAAATCAATGGCTTCAGTTAAACGCATAGTTCTCAACGCCTGTAACTCTTTGAGGTTATCCCAAACGGTTAGAATTTCTTGAATCCTTTGCTGAATGTTTTCGGCGCCAAAATGACCGGCATTTATGAGATCGTCACCAACTCTGATGACATCCATTAGTTGTTGTTCGTGTGCCGCCAACTCATCCTCCAGGGCTCGATTCTTGCTGATTAGTAAGTGAACAGTTGTCAGGTCGTGACCAATCTCGGCTGAAGAAAGGATCTGTTCTTTTTCCTTGATCCAGGCCTCCTCTTCGGCCATATCCCAATAGAACTGCCATAACTTTCTGGACTCTTCGAGTTTACTTCTTCTATCAATAGCCAATTGGACCAGTTCAGAATAGGCCGCCTCTAATTGTTTGATGCGGTCGTCCACCACTTGTGGATCACAGGGACGATATCCACCGACAGATTCTTCGGTCATAAAACGCTGTGAATTATGAACGACAGACTTCACGCGTTCGCCCAAAACGTTGATATCCGCCTCAACCAGACTATGCTTTTGCAAAAGATCTTCGACTCCCATCAGATGTTTACCCGAATCTTCTGAAAGAAGACGACCTTTGATTTCGTCCATTGAATCCAAAATATAAATCATTTCTTGGAATGACTGCTGTAAAGCCATTGAGTTTTCCAAACGTGTTCTTCGGTTTCGCAACAATTCGAGCAAATAATTCCAGAGCCGAAGAACGTTATCCTTTCGAGAATTGATGCGATCGATGTCGTGATAGTTCTCTGCTTCCAATTCTTGTGCGACGGCAACGACTGCCTGAACTCTTTCTTCATACGCAAAAATGTCGGTTTCAATCGCTTCGTGCTTTTTAGCCGCGGCCTCGACTGCGGGTAAATCGAAGCCAAAGTTGTCCTGAGATACGAGCCGCTGGTTTTCGCTGAGCCACGTCTCTCTCATACCAGCCTTTCGATCAAAACGAGCGGCCAATTGTTCCAACTTTTCTTGTCGAATGAGTTCTTCACGAAGAGCCAGTTCTCGTTCGTGTTCGCCCTTTTCGAGCCGTTCCCACGCCTTGTTTATGTCTGATATCATTTTCCCCTCTTTTGGAAGATATGGCTTCTGATTGTTTGCTCTCATTTTGCTCTGAAGAGTGAACAGAAGGACTTCCAGATTTCCCTTTTCGATAAACTTCGGCGGCTTTTCTACGGTTCGGTAATTACTGAATTGAGACAATTGTTGCTGAACTCCATTCAAAGAATTTGCGAAATTTCTGTCCGAAAGTGAGTCAATGGTTTGTTCGATCCATTTGAGCAGATCTGAAGTCATGCTCTCATATTCGTGAATCAACTTCTCGTTGTCCATCGCATGTCCGACCACTTTCCCAATACGTCTTCCCTGAACCGTTTCAGCTTTCATTTTGGAGAAGTAATGATAATAAGTGACGACATATGTTATGATAGACTTCTCGTCAGGATTATCAGTAAAGACATCTTCGGCATCGAGAAGTCGGGCTAATCCTAACTTGTCTTCAGCTGCAGTAAAAGCATTGTTGAGATTATGGATTGCATTTGATTTCGAGAGTTTGTCGTATTGTATCAAATCTGGTCTGTGCTTATGTATGAGCGCATTGAAAGCGAGGCCGTCCTTCCAACTCGAAGTGAAGTTACGGACATTAACGCTATGATATCCGGCAGTTTTCATTTGACACCACAATAACAGCGCGTCTTTCGCTGATTTAGTCTCCTGATTGTCGATCTCTTCTATAGTGATGTCTTGTATTTGGAAGCGTAGGATAATTGTCCAAATAAGACCCAGAGTCAGACGCGGGTTACCGTCAACGATGTCATGAGAACCCAAGTTCTCCAAATGTACTCTTTGTTCGCGTAGAAGAAACTGAAGGGCTTTGTCTACATTTTCGAGGCAATGGATTCTCATCTTTCCTTTGGTTGGTTTCTGCAGTCTTTCCCCCGAAAGGATTTCTAATAATTTAATTAAATTTTTGCCATCTCTTAGATCTGTATATAAGTCAGTGATCCGACTGTTGGCGCGAACCAAATGAGAGTTAACCCATTTGCAGAAAGTCTTCTTCTGAACCGACTCGCGTTCGTCTGAAGACAAACAAATTATATAAAATTTCGTTTTCAAACATTTGATAAGTTATGACATTACCTGCGAGGGCTTTGATTCGGGAGCGCTCGAAAAGTCGGGAAGAGCTGTTGCCGCCATCGTAGTCATAATCTTCGATCTCTTGTTGGGTGACCGGATCCCAACGCACCGATACTGATATATCAGTGGTCATCTCTGAAACACTGCAATTAAAATAATCCTTTAAATGTCAATCAATACCACTATTTGTCGTTTGCTATTTTTAACAATCGATATAAAAGGATAGACTTTTGAGGACTAAAAGTGATAATTCAGTCCGAGATTTGCAAATAGTCTTCAAGTTATTGAATAACTCTTTATTTTAAGCATTCAATTGGTTAGAAACGAGATATTTATTTCGAAAAAAAAACAATATTCAGAATCAATCAAAATATTCTGAAAGATGTGTCAAAACAATGAATGAAATGACAAAAATATTTTTGGATAAAATTCAAGTCAAATGTAGGGCTTTGAGTCAAAATTGGGCTCTAAATCGCTATTTAAGGCTATAATCAATTGATTGAAAGAAATAACAGAATTGAAGCAAAATATCGTAAATTTAGAAATGATTTTTGGATTAATTAAAAACAATGAAAACCTTTCGCCAAAAAATATTGAATTGAATTAAAATAAATACATATTTATTGACTTAAAGACAATGAAAATGAATTTCTAGACAAATATTTCAATTGTTTGTTTTTAATCAGAATCAATTGAGGAATTGGTTGGAGTGAAGGCGGTGTTCAAACCACACCCGATAGAGTCAGCGCTAAACATAACTGATATAACCGTTAAACTGTTTCATCAAATAAATGTCAGATAATTGAGTCAAACGATTGTAATTCAATACAATTTTAGTCCTCAAACAATGTCTCGAAAATATCAAACATTAGATCAATTGATATTAAGGCTGGGATTTAAACTTGCAATTTAAAAGACTTTACTCAAAGTTTGTCGAAAATCTGTGGCCATTTCATAACAAATATTTATTTAAAACATTTGTTTAATAGAAATGTAATTTAAAACAACTGATCGACTAATTAAAGAAATATTGAAATAAAAAAATGAAACAAACCTTTAATTAATTTGTTTATTAAAAGACATTCAATGAATGATTTGAATGATGAAAGTATTGCTGAAAATTAAATGTTTAATAAATTTTTGAAACAGTGAGTCATTTAATGATTATGAATACACTATTGAATACACTATTATTAAACGATAGCACGAATGGTATTACAGCTAACTCTAAGCCAATAGACAGTTAAATAATAGTGGGGTAATAGTGGAGTAGACTGAGCCCAACAGTGAGCCCAACAGTGAGCCCTCACAGCTCTACACCAGTTCCAGTATTCCTTGTATTTCTATCGCTTTACTAACAGTCCTTACGGCAACAGAACAGTACTTTTCAAAGTGACTGCAGTATTGAAGGGCAGTCTATTGCGCATACAATATAATGCCATTTACTGGCAATGGGTGTGGTTCACAGTATTGGCTGTGCTCTCATGCAGTTCCGTATATTCACAATATATACATTGAGTATACATTGAGTATACATTGAATTCTATAATTTATATTCTTCACAAACTTTTGACTTTATTATCATTTGTTGATATATTCATATCTGTTTTATACCACAAATAGTCATAGACTTCAGTCATAGACTTCAGTCATAGAATCCATTGAATACTTTCATTTCATTTCATTTCTATGGAAATTAATTTCTTTTCTTAAGTTACCATAATCTGAGATCGTCAAAGATCTTGTTCATTTCATTTGATTTTCTTAAATGGAAATTTATCTGTGTAGAAATGATTGATTAAGTATGCTGTCCCATTAATGAGGACTGGCTAACCTTTTATCATAAAAGTTTTATGTGAAAAAGTTGCATCAAGCACTTGACCCCCTTTCCCGTTCACAACTTATAACTATAATAGACATAAACGTAAATATTTTGACAAATTGTGAGGAAAGGCTGATAGAGAGGACTGAGTCTCATATAATTGCGGAGATAATTGATTTTTAGAGTAGTATTTGACTAATAGTTGCACTTATTTTATATGTAATTAAAATAAATATTTGGATTTGTTGTTTGAATGTCAGTACACTAACAGTATTTATCTGAGGATTCACTTTAAAATGAGAAAGTTCATTTATAAAAACACTGTTACAGCGAAAGAAATGAACGGAGTTTTGATTTTGAAACCAACCGTACAATCAGTAATCACTAACATAATTATATCATAAAATTAATTAAATGATAAAACTTTAACTGAATTCACTGTTTTGTGGTTACTATATATTGAGATTTTTGAAAATTTGGCGCAATATCTGATCAAACATTGTGATCAAACACCACGATCAAAAGAAAAGGCTCATTTAAAAGATCTTAACTTAAGAGTTTGCGACAAATGTTGATTATTCTAACCTTTTATCACCTACTTACTATCGTTAAAGAGTGCCTTTGACACTTTCCAGAATAACTTCAACCAAACATGTCAGCCTTCGTATAATTCGAATGCTTTTATTGTTTACAAACAATCACTGCATTAAGTTATTACCTAAACGGTTAAAATATTGTTGGAATCGCACTAATTTGGGTGAAGCTATTCTGGAAAATGTCAAAGGCACTCTTTAACCACTGTATGCATCATGAATTTCAATTACATGAGAACGTAAAATTTCAGTCAATTTGCTGTATGTTTTCATCTATTTAATCAACTCATAAGTTCCTCAACATTACTGACATTTCGAAAAACTTTTTCAAAATCGATGTTCAGAATCAAATGTAATATTTCTCAAAATTCAATAGAAATTGTTAGGAGAGGGCAGAGACAGACTCTAATCGATAAAAAAAAATCAAATAATGGTTTTGAAGTTCATTAGAAACGAACAAAGTTTTAGTGACCATTACTTTCATAGTATATTTGAGATAATTATAGTCGAAAATATCATTTATTCGGTTATAATATCCTTTTGTCAGACGATATCAAATATTGCATTCATTTGAGTGTCGGGTTCACCGATCGGATAGTCTGTCGGATAGACTATTGATTTAAAGAGGCAGACGTTCAAAGTAATAAGAACGCAACATTACCTTGCTCATTTCACAATTGGTTGACAGATAATGCGGACAATATTATGGAAAACTCAACTGAACTTAACTTTGCAGATAAGGCTATATTTAATACATAATTTCATTTAATAAAAATTGTCACTCAATTACAGCCTTTACTCCATTGAGAAGAACAATGTATGCGAATAGAAATTGTCTGCCATTAAGTTATCTGACAACTAATCAGACAATTTTCTTCTTTAAGGGCTTAAATTGAGAAAATGAACTTTAGAATGTCACTTATGTGAACAGGGCAAGGTACTTATTCAAAATTTGGTAATCAAAGTGATGTAGAGTAGGAGTTGTGGGTTTGACCCAGGCAAATCTGAAGTTATGCGAACGGAATTGAAAACGATTTCCTTTTTAGGATTTCCAATGACTGTACTTTTTTGGAGTGAATTGAGTGTAATGTCAATAAACCCATTAAAGACTATTAATGTGTTTTACCGTTAATATAAACATTTGTTTTATTCCTTTTCAGTCTTTTATAATAGTTTTGAATAGAGAATAGATTTTAATATTATATTAATTGTATATATATTTAAGGCACAGTTGTTTATAATTAGTTTAAAATCACATTCTGTTCCGCTTTTGACTCCAAGTCTGACTTTTTAGAGACATAACCAGAAAATGTGTCGAAACAAGTCTATTGATGTTTGGCTTCAAAATATTAGTTAAGAATTTTTGAAATAAATGCCAATAAAAGTAATGATAAATTAAATAAAATTATGGGAAAAACATAATAGTAGTGAGTATTGCAGTCCATTAACTATAATCGCAAACAAATTAATTGCATTTTTTGTTTGAACTTAAAATTGTCAGCAAAATAAACAAATGTCTGAATATTAAAGATTTTGTTTGAATTAGACTTTGGCCACAATTCTCACGAATTGAATTTTGCTAGAATACAATTTGCAATCTGGATATTCAGTATAGTAACTAGCAACTGTTGTAAACTATGGTTTTCAATACATAGAGCTATAATGGACTGAAAATTGTTTAATAATAAGTTAACTTTAAATGTCATTATTATATATAAACTGATAATTTGATCCAAAATTATATTAAACTCATTGAATGGCAAACATTTGTTAATCGATTATTAATCGAAGTTATAATTATACCTTTGACATAGTCGTGGTCATTCAAATCAAACTAATCCCTATTGGAGCGTTTAGGCGCTCTGAGGGGCAAACAAAGAATGTAAAGCTCTACAATTTTAACGCAATTTTAACCAAAAGTTATAGTAAACGCACAAAATGTCCACAATTTTCAGAGGATATTGTCTTGGCAGAAATTCCAACTCCTGGGTACTCGGATCAACATTTCAGGAGTAATAGTAGGAAATGCGGCGCCAATTAGTTGTTTGCGGTTAAAATCAGTTGGAATTAGAGACCAAAATCGTGACCCGACAACAACCAGAGTCTAAAACTGTAAGATGTTGTTCGAGTTTCGGCTAATTGACGACATTTTGTTCGTTTCTCATTAATATTCCATTAAAAATGTAAAGCTTTTCATTTTTTGTTTGCCCTTGCTCTCAGTGCAATAGGGACTAGTTTCATTTGACAGCACCTGGTATTAATGAAGAGAATGGCGTTTAAATCCAACCCCCGGTTAGTTTGTGAAACAATTCTTCGTTCAAAGTCTGGTTTTGATCTTTGGATCGCATCGATAAGAATATATAACCGCCGATGAATTCATGGACTACTTTACAGTCGGCACTAAGACATGAAAAGGCAACGTCTTCTTCTTCGAATTGAACCATCATCTGTTTGACCTCCCAGTTCACATTCCAAGCCTTCATTGTGTTGAATCTCCAGGTCTTGTTGTGATCTCCGGTATTGATATCCATTCTCATGAGTCGATTGAAGGCCACTCCAAGTAATTCCTTATAAATAATAAAATAAACGAAATTTCAATAACTTTTCGTCGAATTCTATTAGATTTACCTCTTTTTTAGAATTATTGAATTTGACGACAAAGAGAGAGATTCCGTAGTCTGGGAGCGCCTGCCACGCCTTTATGAAGTGCAGCTTAGCTTCAGTAAGGGTCAAATTCTTGACATTAGTGTGTGCGTCCAAAATCCGTTGAACCAACTATTAATTGCAAGTAAATAAGAAACGATTCCAAACAAAGTTATGCATTGAGTCATACCTGTCGGCCCCCTTTTTTCCTGAGAAATCTGGCGGCGATATAATCCTCGGGGTTTTCTATTTGGTGAGCACTAACTGACGTCGAATAAGAGGTATGAATCGGGTGCTGAAGACTTAAAAAGTTCATTATAGACTTGACTTCACTATCATATGAGGAGTCAGCCATTGTTCGTCCCTTAGTGGCTAGTCGTGAGGCGGCCATCCATCGGGCATACTGTTGTTCTGACTCACATCGGATCCAATACTCCTGCATTCCTTCATGATTGGGAACTTCTAATTTGATGCCATATTTGCCTTGACTGAGGTTAACATCGGGAGTGACCTCACATCCCCTCATATTGATGACAAACGCGGGATCATTACTACTGCGATCTTCACTCGACTTATAGACAGAGAGTTTGGTGTCTCTGAACACAAAGTAATATCTCTTAAAACTCTTGAGAGTAAAGCGTTTGGGTTTCATAAATCGAAGATAATCTGCCAGTTCTGGCACATGGGTTATATCGCCACCCAATGGAATAGCAGTGGGCGCGCCCTCTAAAGAAATCTGGAGGTCATCCAAAGCAGCGTCGATGTCATCATCATTACGAGTGTTGTGCTTTTCTGGAAGTGGGTTATTGGCCTGAAGTGAGACCTGGAGCTGTAGAGCGGCGAACATCATCATCTCCTCTTCCGTACAATCAATCTCCTCTGTGAGGACAGCCCAACGCCCTTGCTCATAGATCTGATTGATTCGGGAGGCGTCCAGTTTTGGATTCAAATCATAAAATGTGAAGAATTTGTATTTCAAAAGCAATAAATCAAATTCTCTGACGTCCTGTTCGTAGAGGGAGAGGGAAGAGTCGAGCCAACCGGCATTTAGTCGGGCCCTCTCTACCAGTGACTTTGGCCGAAGAAGAGTATTCTTCGCTTCTAAGGTAGGCGTGACGGGACTCGTGGCCAGCGATGGAGAAATCATTTCGTTGGAGTAGAGAAAACTACTCTCATTTTGGTAATTCGAGTTAAGGGTTCCGTTTCCGTTCACAACTCCGTTTCCGTTCCGAATCGGAGTCTTGTCTTCAATGAAAGCTGGACTCGATTTGCCGTCGGGAGTACTGATGTGACTAACGGGTGAGGGATTATTTTGAACAATAGGTCCCATTGTGTCGCGTTGTCTCTGGAGAGGACTGACTGTCATATGAGGAAAATTCCTTTTCAAATGGGCGCCAACGAGGGGTCGACTGAAAGAAAGCTCTTCCGGATGTCTTATTGTCAAATCTTTACACAATTGAACGACAGCTGTGAATGTTTTGATTGAGAAGTCGACCCTCGCGTCGACATAACGCAAATCTGGTAATTGGACGCGAAGTGTCTTATGCATAGGCGTGAAGTGCAATATGGCGTCCGCCTGAACCCCGTACTGGTCCAAAGTAGTTCGCGTCCGACTTAACCACATGTTCTTTGAAGGCCACCACAAGGCGTGATCTGACCAATCAATGGCCACATCTGTCATACAAACAATTAGTAATCAAAAAATGAGTGAATCGGAAGTCACTGAATACCGAGTTCTTCGACGAGTTTCAACATAACTCCTCCGACGTGAAGATCTCCTTTGACGCGAAGAGTTCGGTCAACTTTGAGATCTGTGACGATGATCTTGAGCTGCCACGACCCGTCCCCCACCAGATAACCGTCGGATATCATTTCGGTTGAGCTCACAATCAGTGCATAAAACAAAGTCCAATAAAAGACAATTCAGTTGTGAAGACAGCGATCAGTGGTTTCTGTTTTGGTAAATGAGGTCACAATCGACTCACAACTGCTAAACATTAACATTAGTTTCTGTCATTTCTGGCACTACTGTCTAATGTGTGGGCGATATATATTACGGCCGTCTCTTCACTCTATAGGCGTTTGTGTTTTACAGCCAAATAATGTCTCCTCTAATGTCTACTCCTTTAAAGGAAACAAACAGATCGCACATATTTGGACACAATTTTCACTCAACACATCTCAAGTAATGCCCTCATTCGTCGACTCCAACAACTCACTCACTACTCACTACACTGTACTGACAGCACAAAAGTCAAGTGCAGTCACTTTGTCGATATGCTCCACAATCTGTTATAATCGACATCTGATCCCAATTGCAATTAATATTCACTTCAAAATCTTTAATTTCAGCCATTTTTGAAGCACTGAATAAACAATAAAAATGATTTCAGTGAACAGACAATCAAATGCTTCTCAAATAGAATCTCAAAGCACTTCCACTTATATTCTTGTGTCAAGAATTTGCTACAAATTATGTTTTTCTCACTTATTTGAAAACCAAAATTAATATAAACCCTCAAAAAAATAATAATGTGAATGATGGCGATTCAAACTAAATATTAGTTAACACCTAGATGGTTTATGAGCATAGAATCGAAAAAATCAATCATTTTTAGAAAAACAATCGAATGATGGAATCAAAAGGTTTCTAGGTTCAATCAAATTACGGCGAAAGCCTTTCAAAGTAAAACAATTTCAGCTTTTACGATTTTTTCATAACCAATTAAAGTTATGGCTTTCTAAAGGTCATCAATCGATTGAGCATGTAGAAATTAGTCAGAATAGACGGGTAATTTGCTCTATTAATTAATTTAAATTTATTGAAATTTTTAGGCAAATTACATGAAATTTGTTTCATTTGCAAGAATTCTCTTCAAACCAGAAACTAATTCCATTTTGTTTAAGGATTTCTTCAAAGAATCTCAATTTGTTAATAAATTCTCTGTTAATTGTGTATCTATAATGATTTTGATCAATGTCAATTAAGGTCCAAACAAGTTGACAAAATTGAGTGAAACGGAGAGTTCATTATTTTAATGGATTGTTTGGCTCTAAAATTATTTTCGAATTGAATGATAAAAAGTATTTGTCTGTAGATTTGAAAATAAGGTACGCAACCAAATGATAGACTTTTTTGAAAATCAAGTCCTCTGGAACTGCTTGTGATAATCAATTGATATTCGAGTATTTATTACCAGCACTCATACCCAACAATCTATCAAAGTTGAGAACAGTATATGAGTATCGGTTCTTATTGCACGATCATTTTTGTTTAAAAGGTAACAAAAAGATGGACTTGACTTCAAAAAACCTACAAAATTAAAAGTTTAATAACAAAATCAGTCAATTTTTTGATCAATAATTTATTCCTTCAATCAAATGGCAAATAATTTGAGCGGTTACTGGACACAGGTATGGCATATATTTCTCTTATCATAGGAATAATGGGATTTGAGCTAAAAACCTTCAGTCACTGTATTTTATTTGGCAAGATTATTTTTAAACTATACGTTAAATAAGTTATATCGAAAAATCTCTGAAAAAATTATTGCATCAAATTTGGTGGAAATGAGAATTTTAGAAAAATGATTAATTAGAACATAGATTGTAATTATTACTTGAGCTGCCATGGTAATTAAAGTACTACTGAAAATGGGAGTAATAAAGGACCAACAGGCTGTCAATTTAGTTTATATAGAATTTCTGGGTCATGTCTTCTGCGTCTGAGATGGTCTAACCGATCGATGGTTGCCAGGGATCGGACACACAATATATATAGCGATCAGAGAAACGCTAGTCTTCGTAAAACTCAATTGTTATGCGCTATACGTTTGACAGAATGGAAAGCATTCAGTTTTCAGGTAAGATTAGGATGAGTTTTGCAAATGGTGAGACTCATATTATTTGTGTCATATAACTGTAAACCCTGTGCCTGAGCTGTGAAAACAGCTATAATCGAGAAAAGAGTTGAGACCAGTGTTGCGCCAAAGCCTGCTTTCGGCTGCAAAAACTCAATATTTGATTGTTCTTCAAATAAAAGACAATTATTATGTGATTCCATAAGTGATTGATTTGAAATGAAACCACTGCTAAGACGAGACTGCTCTACATTTAAGGCCTGTCGCATATAATAATCATGTTATCAGGTATTGTCAAACAAAATCTGGAACCAATTTATATAAGCAATGAACAGAACATCTCTTTTGCTTTCATTTAGTTTTCTTTTCAATCAATAAATTCTTTTATTTTTGAATTTAATTACATTTTCTTTCGATAATTTCGAGCAAAAGATCAATACTTTCGATTAAATTTTAATTAATTGTATCGTTTTTATATCAATTTCTTGTTATTTCGTTGAGATTTCAATCAATAATAATGAATAGAATTACAATCATATATGAGCAAGTACAAACTCTACATCATATAAATGTGTTATATTTTATTAACAATTAATTTAAATAATAGGCAAATAATTTATTTTTCAGTTGTTTTCTGAATATCAGTTTTAGAAAATATGCAATAAAATACTAAACATGCAACTTCAATGAATTAGCAGTGCCAACAGAAGCGAGTGCTTTCCTGGGACTGGTGGCCGTCTGTATGACCTGTTTATTCGTATTCTATTTGTATTTAACCAAAAAGTTATGCTTCACAACAATTGGAGGCTTTCCCTGTTGTGACGAACCGCTAAAAATATCAAAGGATAAAGTCTCTAAAGATTTGGGTAAAATTCTAATCATTGAAGGTTAGGTAAAATGATCATGATTAATTTAATTCTCTGACTCTATTTAGTCAACGCTTTTTCATATGACGATGAACTCGACTCTTCCAGCAATAGTGAAGAGGAACTTTTGGAAAGGTTGCAACGCTCGACCTCTAATCACATTAATATCAATCGACAAACCATTCATTCAAAGAATGGAATTTTTGATAAAAAACACAAATCATTGAAAAATAGACACAAAATAATTGACGAAACAATCGATGAGTCGACACAAAGAACCGATTTCTTCAACAAATCATTTATCGAAAACGAAACCAAAACAGAGACGAGAAATGAGATAAAACCAAATGAAATCCAATCGAGAGATTTGATTTCATTAGCAGAAAAGGGACGGATTGGTAAGAATGGGTCGAGTGAGGGATCCTTTTCCAGTGAAGCTGGTAGTGGTGATAATGAAGAAGAGAGGCGGTCCAGGAATTCATTAACTAAAGACAAGAGTAAAGGACTGCACAAATTAAATAAACACAATGTTTCGAATCCGATCTGTTTTGTCGATGAAATGAAGACACAATTCAATACAGGTTTTGAAAAATGTGAATCAGACGCCCAGTCCTCTACTTCACAGGACTTTTCCCAACACTTTTCTCAACAATCAGAGTCTCATTCAATACCTAAATGTGGTTCACTTGAGGTCAGCTATGCTTATGACGCGCCCACTAAAAAGTTAATGGTTACAGTGTTCGAGGCTAATGATATTCCGTGCAAAGAGCGCGGGGGCGCCAATCAAATCCACGTACGAGTCGTCCTTTTGCCTCATAAGAGACATAAACATAAAACTAAAATCAAATCAAAAGGAAATCCAATTTTTAACGAAACCTTTACGTTTAGTCGAATCAGTCCCGAAGAGGTCATGAGTTTAGGCCTTAGATTTCGGGTCTATGGAACCGCTTTCGCCCGAAGGGAACAAATGATAGGTAATAGATATTATGTTATAATTGAATACTAAATGAATTGATTGATAGGCGAAAGTTTGATCCTCTTTGCCTGTTCTAAACCTCAACAACAAGAGACCAGATTGTGGTTGACTCTGGAGCCGCGATCCAATCTCGCCGTAAGAATATTTAAAAATAAAGCCATTCTTTCATTTCTTTCATACTATTGTTGTCCAAAGCTATCAGATAATAGGTCTGAAGTGTCGAGTTTGGCCCGAAGTGATAGCACAGGTTCCACACAATCGATGCCTAATGCAAGCCTTCCTGAAATGCTTTTAGGACTGGCATATAATGGAACGACGGGTAGACTCAACGTTTCAGTGATTAAAGGTATAGTTATTTACCAGTATATATACCTTACAGTTATTCAATACAATACTTGACTGACTTTTACAAACAGGGAGTCAATTCCGAAGTATAACAATGACCAGAGCTCCGGACACATATGTCAAGCTTTCGTTGGTTTCTTCGAGTGGACAGGAAATCGCCAGAAGTAAAACAAGTGTCAGAAGAGGTCAACCAAATCCACTCTTCAAAGAGACTTTCATTTTTCAGGTCAGATAAAAAAAATAAAATAATTGCATAAATTAATTGCTTCAAAAATAAAGTCGATTAAAATCTAAATTGGTAATTCAGCATGCTCACAATTGGTTATACCCTCCTGGTGTAGAAAAAGGCGCAAAAAGTAGATATACTGAATTTTAGCAAGTTTATATTAAAACAAATTCTAATAAGAAAAAATTGATGAAATTTTTCGCTTTTTTATCCCCTAAACTGAGTTCCAAATTATTGAATTTAAAGTCAAATTTGAAAATGTAATCAGTGGTGGGCACTACACATGAGGCTGTCCGTTGATGAAAACAGCTATAAATTAAAATAGAGTATAAATATTAATGTTTCAAATTGTTTTTTGCTTTTACTTGATTATCAATATTCACAAAATTGAGCATGACAATTTGATTTGCCTCATCAACTATTACTAACAGTAAAGTTACGCCGTTTAATGTCCCAGAAGTCTAAATAATTGATTATTTGTCAATAGATACAACTAAAAATAATAAGCCTGTTCCAATTAAATTAAATTAAATTAAATTAAATTAAAGCAATACATAACTCTGTCGCTGTCTTTTTACCTCACATTACTCTACATTTAGAAAAATTTGGGAAAACTACCTTGTCAAGTCAAAGAGCCCCTGTCTATTATTTTGAATTTTCTATTCAAATGACTAATGAGTGGTATTTTGTTGATAATAGTTAACCGAAAGTGTCTTAGATTTGAGTTCATCGCAATTGAAACCCAGTCTTAGAGAGCAAACAATGTTTTTTTTTAAAAAAATTAGTTATTCTAATGAAAAATGTGTTGAGAGATATGTTGTGTTTAATTGTCTGATGGATTGAAAGCAGTTTTGAAGATTAATGAGATGTTGTATTAACGGTGGTTTAGATCGCATTATTCCAATTACCGGACGTCACTCTTATGGTTTCCGTTTATAACAAGAGAAGTATGAAAAGGAAGGAAATGATCGGATGGTTCTCTTTGGGATACAACAGCAGCGGTGATGAAGAGCTGACCCATTGGAACGATATGCGAGACAGTAAAGGAGAACAAGTATGTCGATGGCACGTCCTGCTTGAATCCTGAACGAGACCAGTGGCTGCGCTAAACAGCTTTCAAATTGAATTAAAAGGATGGATTCGCACCGAATAATGTCTTTTGCATTACTTAAATGTTATGCATTGAAAACCCGCACAAAACGGTTTTACTGCGAAACTCGCAAATCCCTGTTCGCCTAAATCTAAAATTCTTTTGGGTATTATTGTTGGGTCCAAAACTCGGGCTGTAGTCCAACATTGGTCCGCATTAGCGGATCAGTTGACAAACGGCAGGTAATCAATCCTTTCCATCGAATGCCTGATTGCCCTAAAAGTCATTAAAACTAACAAACTTATAATCGATTTTCTAATCAATTACTACTCTATTCAATAGTCTGTGAATTGCATCAAAACTTTCATTCGATTATTAATTACAAGTTTTCATTGAAATTCTTAACGTATTTCCCAAATCAGTATAAATCAGATTCAGAATAATTGCCGCAAAAAAAGTTCAAAAATTAAACACTTGTTCACAGTTTGAATAAATACCTAAAAATATACGATTCATTGATTTACTCCGTTTGAGACAATTGATAATAAATATTGAGGTTTACAGCAGTTTATGTAAAATGTAATTTTATTATATAATTCAGTGATTCAATAATCTTTATAATCTTTATTATTAATTAATAAATAAAACATTATCTTATAATTTAATATTATATACATATATATAACTACCGTTTATTTGAAGTTAAGGTACGGATTGGGCACTCATTTGATTATATTCTATAATTAACTCCAATATCGTTAGCCTTTGAATAGTTTGAATTGATTTTCAAAATAAACTAAATCTAGGCTTAGATTAAAAAAATATAACTGAAAATCATTTGTCAACAAACAATCACATCACAGATAATTCAATTGAATTGAAAATCGTTTTCTATAACTTATGTGCAATAATACAATTAAATGCAGAAATAATAATACTATTGAATACTATTGAAAACTATTTAATACTTTTAAGCCCTTATATCATATTTTAAGCCATATTACGAAAGTTGATATGAGTTTAAGAGTTTTTGCATCCATTTGTTTACTGTAATTGCAATTTGAATTAAACTATTGATATTTAACTATCAATAATATAATTGTAAGCATAATATACGCTGAGATAAGTCTAATGTTTAAAGAGTATTGTTGTTATAAACTTTGATTAACTATTTCAATGTAATTATTATTAACTCATCAAGATTATTTTAAAATAAATTATATTTCTGATTATATAATAAACTGCTTAAATGGCAGTGATTTTATCCACGTATTTCTTAGCTATTGATTCCATATATCTTGTATAAGAGATGGGCAGACACTGAGAATTTGCATGATAACTTTTTAGGTAGCAGTAAATTAGATCGAGCAAGGTAATAAGTTAGTTGAAAGATGGTTTGATTGCTGACCAATAGGCTATCAGATGGCTAACTGTTGAATGAAAAAGGCGTAAAATCCTTAAAAAGAAAGTGAAGTCATTCCTGAGATGAAGTAATTACTGTATTGTTGGACAGAATCTAATGTCAATGAAATCTTCATTTTATCAAATATTTAATGAATATAAGAATGAGAAGAGAATAAGAGATTGTTATTAAGATTTGTGATCAGAATTTCTATCAAAACTTGGAGTAATGAGCGCTCGATTGTGGCAAACAGTGCCGGGTATGCATTGGTATGCATT